>KL260215.1:0-18282 GCA_000699545.1 Podiceps cristatus
TCGATCACCACCCTCGGAGCTCTGTGGTTCATCCAGTTTTCAATCCACTGTCCACTCGTCCACCCCACACATCCTAACCTTGCTTATGAGGATGTTGTGGAAGGCAGTGTCACTGTTTTTTAAATTTCAAATTCAACCATACACCCTAATAAGTCAGGGAAATTGCAGCTGAAGATGCCTCTTCTCTAATCAATACTGCAAATTAGCCCCTTTCAAGGTTTGTCTCTTCTAGAAAATTAGGTCAGGATAGAACATGTGCTGGGGAACTGGTGTCAGTTAGCTGCAAATCTGACTTTAGTAAGGTTTTCCCTGTGGGGTTTACTCAAGACCTGCAACGATATTAACTGACAGTCTATGTCCATGTGAATGACAAAATTATTTTAGCATCCTCTTAGTAAATGTAACTCCTACAATTCCTGTCCTAACCTGATCTAATTTTCTAGTAAAGGAGGGGACTTTGGCTTGATTGTTATGAGAAGTGATGTGAAGGGTGCCATCAGATTATTTTAGTTTGCTTTCTAGCAGAAAATTTTAGTTTTGATTTCAGCAACATATTTCAGGAATATCAGACAGTATTCTATTGGCACAGTGTCAAGACTGTAATCTGTGGGGAAAAAAAAAAAAAAAACAAAACCATTGATAGTGTAAAAGTTGGAGAACCTCCAATTTGTCTACTACATTATTAAAAGAGTTGTAGAAGTCATTATTCAAAATTATTTGAGAGAAACGAAAGTAGGCACTATCAACTGAATGTGGAAACAACAGTTTCAGATCATTTTTAGATCATTTAGGTAATTCCATGAGCTAAATGATCTTGGAAGTAAGTACAATTATTAATTGCACACAAATTAATTTCACTGTGACAGCCGAATACAGCAGTTGATGCTGAAAGTAAAGAAAAAAAAAAAAAAAAAAAAAAAAAAAAAAGAATCAATTAATTAAACACATTTTAAGAGAAATGCAAAAATATTTATCACTTGTTAATCAATGAAACAACTTCTTTAGGAATGAGAAGGGTTCTCCATCATTGGAAATAATGAAAACATGACTGTTTATCTTTCTAAAATATGTTATTCTTATCGAAATTATGAGTCGAGGTAGAAATTAATGGTTGAGTTTGCGTGACCTGTGGTACAGAGGAAGTCAGATTTGGTGATAACATTAGATCTGTCAAGGCTTAAAAATGTATGCATCTATTAACATTGATTTTTAGACATAATATCAAGCTACACAGACGTTGTTCAGTTTGAAATTATGAGCTTTTAAAGGAAGCTGACAGCACAAAATATATAATACTTCAGCAACACCAGGTAACATTTGAAAGCAATAGTGTTTTACTGGTCTTCCTGTTGAATTAGCTATATGAATAAAACAAAAAAAAAAAAAAAAGCCTTTCTCCTTGTTCCCTATCTACCATAACCAAACTACTTTTAATTCCTTGAGCTTAAAAGGAATAACTGAAGAAGAAATTATTTCAATTCCTTTTTTTTCCTTTTCCAAGACATGCACATTCAGAAGTATGTATGTGTATATTCATTTTAAATGAATTTGTTTTACTTTGAGTTATATTTGATTACATAGATTAGCAAATCATTATTACAAAGTCACACCCCTTCCTGTTTCTAGCAATTGGGATATTGTTGCTTTTGTAATTGGGCAGTGATTTTATTAGGGGAGAGGTGTTAAAAACATAAATCAATAATCAGACTTTTATTTTTATGGACTTCATGAGTTCAGAGTTGTGATGGCTGATTAACATGACAATAATAAATTTCAAGATATAGGGAAGGACATTTGTAATAATAAAGTAATTCATGGATGCCTGGCAAGGAATCAGGAAAGTCTGGCATAGTAGAAGTGGTTGTGTGAGTTCTGCATGGTGCATTTTTATTTTTGTTTATGTGTGCATAGGTATGTCAATGTTTGCACCTATGTGCATGTATGTTAGGTTTAGAAATCTGTTAATTGCAAGTAACTAAAATAGCAATCTACACATGCAATTATCTCATACAGACTTCAATTTTTTTAGCTTTGTAAAATGTTTTCCATATTAAGTACAGCTCAGTCTTGTAGCTTCTAAGATTTGTTACTATAGTATTTCTTCAGTACAACTATTTTTATTCCCCTGCATGTGATAATCAAAGAACCCTGTTTTAGTATAAAAAAAGAAAATTGCTTTTCAATTATGTACTTCTTGTCCATCTCCCTGTCTTAACCGGCTGCTTGAAGTGTTGCTTTCCAGAGTACAGTGCAGCAGTACCTGCAGGGATGAGCAATTACATGCTACCCAAACATCCCTCCCCGACTCTTTAATTCTGATTCAGCCTGATGGGCTGCTACCAAACCAGGTCTACTGTCCCAGCAGAACTAGTTTGTTTGGCCAAAGGGAACAACTCCCAAGCTCACAGACGGTAAATCCAAAATGTGCAATATCTGTGATTTCACGCTTTGAGCTAAAAGAAAACTGATACTAACAATGTATGCCCATAAGAGTAACTGTAAATTTCCTTTTAGAGTTTAAATAAGATTTCAAAGTGCAGTTAAGCTCTCACCTGGTCAGAAGATGAAATCTTACCTATAAGCTATTTATGTGCTATCTATATACAACATAGTATATCCTATCTACGTCTTTTTTGTACGTAGAAAGTTGAGTCATCAGAAGTTATTTCTTCAAGATAATTTGAAAGGCCAGCGACGGATGGGACTTCAAAGTGGAACAAAGCCTCCTAGTTCAATATCTGTTAGGTGACTCTGCCCTTCGTAAATTTTTAGGATTATTTCAACAGAAGTCTTTCAAAAATTGGCTTAAAATGGCTATTACAACTCTCAGTTCCCTCTTGCCTTGCATGATGTTCTGTCTGGGACCAGGAAGGTGAAACCTATCAAATTAAATGGCACGTTTTCTCTTTAGCTGCTGCAGGAAGCCCATAAACAGAGCTGACCAGAAAGCAGGATACCTTTCCAATGAGGGACATGGAATTCTCATAGCCCAAATAAATGCCCTGAACAAAGTCTGTCTCGTTCTCTTGGTAAGTTCAGGACTTCATAACACCTCTGAATGAAAATACTTCAAAACAGGAATGTGAATGAAAGTCGGTTTATTTCATTTTCTTCAAGAAGAGTTTTAATCTTTTTTGTTCCCTGCCCCTATTTTATTCAGTGAATAGCCACACATCCACAAAAGGTCATATTCTCAGCAAAAGCTTGGCACCAACAGGTGGGCATCAACTGTCGAAATAAGTTGTCCCAGTGAAGGACCAAAATTAGTAACCACATTTTTGACAGACATCAGCACATCTTAAAGTCTCTTAATGCCCTGGGCTCTGTATGTGACAATGAGCGCTGAGCTGCTGGGTACTGAGCTCTACTGAAAATCTGACGCTCCTTTAGGCGATTAAATTGGAACTCAGTCTTTTTGAAAGTTTGGGATCAATTGTGCTGTGCTGAGTTCTTTAAAATAGAGATCTCTATGTGCATCTTTGAGAGGGATGTGTTACGAAGGATGTCTGCACTAGACTGTGAATCACGTGACATTTTGTACCGAAGGCTTTCTTGTTAGAAAATGTTATTAATAAAAACTGCACACTGAGGTGTAGTGAGAGGAGGATGATTTAGGAAGGCTGAAAGACCCAACCTTCTTTTCCTTTCCTTTGAGAATATGCACTGACATGACATTTCTCTTTCCTTTATTACCAGAAGATAGGTTAGTAGTATTCCCCTGTTTCAGGTCAGTGATTGACACGAAATCTGCGTGCTGAAAAATACTTGCCTGCTGCAGATGACTTTTACCAAACTGAGCAGAAGTTTTGAAGAGTGGGAATTTTTACTAACTTTGATCTAGCTGAATTGTTTTGTAAATGCCCCTAAGGTTGAGAAAGAACAGTGCAAATTTTTGCCATTGAAAAAATTCTATTTCCTAAGAAATCTGTGTCAGTATTGGGCTGCAAATGTTTTCCAACCTGGGCTGGTAAATTGTAACCTGACAAAATGATGTGAATCAGCTTTTTGGAGCCTAAAAATGTTACATATGCCACAATGAATGCAGCATCGCATTTCATGTGGTTTAATTTTTGTTCTTTACTTATCTTTGGTATTACCACTGTTAATTTCTTGATTGCATTGTAGAATTTAATAGTCTCAGTTTCAGGCATAATTTGTTTTGTGCTGAAATGTCAACCCTATTTAAATAGGGCTATAAGCCTGTAACTGGTCAGGTGCAAAACGGTTTAGGAGCAAATTTCAACTATGGAGATTTCCACGACAGACTGTCATTTACGGGGGATTTGCACAGCCAGGTATTTCTATTTTAAACATTGCAATGCATAGGCTTATGAAGTATGGCTAAACTAACTGATGCTTTTCTTGCTCATCAACATGAAAGATGCTTGTTGGCCACTCTAACGGAATGAATGAATGGGTGTGAACCGTTTAATTACATCTATGGCATTTATTTCCTTTAACCATATTTTACTAACATCTTCAGATACTGCACAGCTGTATCTTGGAGTGAATTCATCATGATGTCAGTATCAACCAGCTTTATTCTAATTATACATAATAGTATCTACTGAGCACAAGGGATTATGACAGTTTCTATGGAAAATGTCTTCTCAGTTCCATTTAAAGAAAGGAGTAAAACAATAAGAAATATCTCTCATTTCCCGTTGATATTCATAGGCGTGGAGGGTGTTGAACACATTCAGAGCTGTGTGCTCCAGGCAACATTTTCAAAATTACTCATCTCAAAATGGCTAGACAAAACCGTTGCTGAAGGAACCCCGTATTTAGAAAATACTGAGCATTGGGAAAAGCAGACTTCAAAGAGCTGGGAGGTTTGCAGCTGAAGAGCCCTGAGTACCCAAGCACGTTGGAAGATCTGGTGTCAGTCCAACTGGAGGGCAGGTCTGCAGCTGTGTCGCACTACAGGGACCGTCTGGGCTCACGCTCTGGAAAGGGGTGAGGTTTCACACAGATCTGGTGAAACATCGTCTGGTTTCACAGCAGATTCAAAGAGTGACAGGTTTAATGAGGGAGGGGACACAACAAGCCCTCCTTTAGCACCCACGTGTCAGCACCTGCTCTTCCTGCAAGAAATGCAGATGCATTATGTCGTTTTAGCCAGGAGATACTGCTGAAGTATAGGAGAGCTTGGAAACTTGCGGTGCTGTGACCTCCTGTTGATGCCTAATTCTTTGTAGAAAGTATTGAGCAGCAGGCAATCTGAAAACAGCACTGGTGAAGTGCGGTTCTGTGTGTCATTGCACCAAGCCCCCTTCTTAAAATCACGTGCTGAAAAGCAGTGATTTTCATAATAATCCATGTGTTTAACAAGAAGGTATTTTAAAGTGTTCCTGGCTTTCCAGTGTAATAGTGTAGCTGAACCTTGCAGATGCAGTTTAAATCATATATTCTTTCTAACTGAGAATAATTCTCCTTCTCTTTCCTTCAGTGTGGAAGATGCTGCTGACCACTGATAAGTAAAAGCAACTGTAATCATCATCTCTTTTTCACAGTAGATTTCTATTGGTGAAAAAGCTAAAGTAGGGAAAAGCATGTACCAATGAAATTATCAAGAGTATCGAATCAAGTTCTGCATTTCACACCAAAAATTCAGCTGTGTGAAAAAGCCACATTATATATCCTGTGATGCTGAAGCTGTACTGAAGCAGGGTGGAAGACTATTTGCAGTGCTTTATTGCAAAGCATCCGGGGCTCTGTTCTTATTTCTCTTATGGTGATATGAATTTGAAGAAGCCTCACTGCATCCAGTGGCACCTCTCTAGAATTAGAGTGAGGAAGGAACAGAAAACGTGCCCTCAGTAACACTTTTTTACCCCTACTTTGGAGTCTATACAGTTACTTATTCTTTGTAACTTCTCCCAACACTAACCTAGCAAATCTATGACACTGCTTTACGCTAAAGCCTTGGAGATGGATTCAGAATTCTCAACAAAGTGATAGGACATGAATGGTATGGATTAGGGGAAACATTACATTTAAGATTTCAGTAGTGGACATTTGACTTATTGTACTACTTTAGATGTCAAAAGATCACAAACCAATCTTAAATGATTGTATTTGATCATGTACCACCTTCTACTGAGAGGTTTTCTGATTGTGAAAAATGATTGTTTCTGTAAAGAAACCTACTTGTTCTGCTTGACAGATGTCCTATGAACTAGTATCTGCTGATTTAGTTTGATGTGCTCTAAGCAGTTTTAGCACAAGTTCTCAAAGTATCCCCAGGAGGATGTTACCGGACTATTGAAGTCTCCTTCAAGCAGCAGTTTAAGAAACGTAATATTATGATATGTGCAGTTATGTTTAAATGTTGCTACGTGTTAAATCAGCCGAAGCAGAAAAGAATGGTACTTCAACATATATTTTTGTGTCAAAAGTTGTTGGAAGAAGCAAGTTTTTCCATCTCTTAAGGATCATTTTCTACTAGTCCTCTGTCTATATAACAACCACATGTATTCCAGCTGTTGTTGAAGAATTGGAGAATACATATTGGTGTGGGAGAAGGACAAATTTTCATTAAAAATATAAAAAGAACAATGTTCTGAAGTTTAAAAGTTGAGATCTTGCAGCAGGACTTCACTCTTGTGAATTCAGTGTAAACACTTGTGACAGCCCCAGGGAGAGCAAGAGCATCTCTAACAGCAAAACCATCAGGAAATCAAACACCAATGATTACAGTAAAAGTTGATAGCATATTTAATAGAACTTTAAAAATATTCAATCCTATTTTGAAGACCTTTGAGCTGCTTCTACCACTTCTCCTGCAAGCAAAGGTCTCAAGTTTGCATCAGCCACGCGTTGGTCTCCCTCCCTTGGAATACTGTCCTGGGCATTGGACAGGTGGTGCCTTGGGAAATGGCAGAATATTTTTGTGGCTTTCCTCAATCACAACAAAAAATGGACAATTTACTGAACTTTGGAAAGACTCTGAGAAAACAGAGTTGTCCTTCTGCATCCATTTTGTATTAAGAAGGATAGCTCCATCCTGTTGTAGCCTGCCTGGTCACACAGGACACAGAGTCCCTTTCCCTCAGGGGAAGGAACTGAGAGAAATCCTCAGTTTCCATTCCTGGAGGTGGATGTCTTCCCTGGGTCGGAAGACCCAATACCTTGAAGCTTCTGGGTATATAGCAGAGGTTTACTTTTCAACTCACAATGTGCAGTAGCATAGTAGAGGGGAGGTATTTGTGGTCAGTCCACCAGCAATGGAGGAAGCATCTTCACAAAAGCCTGTTCCTGGTCCCACCTCTGCTTTAGAGGATTCCAGTTGTACTGATTTTTACAAAGTCACCTTATTTGAACATCCTTTTCCATTCCTACCTGCTTGCTTTTGCCAGGGAACATGACAAAAAATTGTCAAGTTCCAAGTATTTCTTATAGAGTTCCAGAACATCGTTAAGCCACCATCTCCTCCTTATGATGTGGGGCCAGTTACACTCAGCTTAATCCATGAACCAGTTAGTCTCCATCCAGACCCCTGGGCTTCAGAGCTTGCCCCATCCCAAGGCCCATCAACCTGGGTCTGTGTTTTACAGCCTGAAGGTATGTTGCAAAATATACTCGCTTGGGTGGCGATGTTATTGGAAAAGACTTGGCGTGACTGGAGACTTCCAGAGACTGTGTAGTACAGTACTGCAAATACCTGACGTGGTCCCTTCTGTCTGGCTTGTGTCGTTTCTGTACTTTTGGGAACTGCACAGTTTTAAAAGCACATTATGTAGGCATCCTGCTGTCAATTCACAAATCTCTGGGTAAAATGTTTTCCCCTTCAAACTCCCATCAGAGTTGCTCAGAGCAGAATCACCACCTCCATGTCTCCCTTTGCAGATATGATGGGCGGCCTTGTCTATGTCAGGTCCTTTTCTTATGACTCTTGCCCCACCAAACCTTTTTTCTTTTTTTTGGACCTGTATTTTACATCACTGTGACATCAAAATAGTTGGATGAGTTGGATCATGTAGGTGAAATGTGGTGAGTGGCACCTCTTATCTTGTTAGATGTAAAGATGTGACAATGCTGGAGTTTCCAACCAGTGAGGGATTACAGAAGAGCTTTTCCTTTCCTCAGAACAACTAAAAGTCTATATTTCCCTTAGCACAGCATTGCCATTAAAAAGAGGATTGCCGTAAAAAAAACCTGCCCTCTGCCCTCTCACCAGTCTGTGTTCACACACCTCAGTACCTGCCATGGTGTATTTTCCAATTTATAAAATACATTGTTCATCAGATCTTTTTTTTAACCTTCCTTCTTTTTCTTTAGCTACCAGTACAGGAAATTTATCATATCTGGAAGCCTTGAGTATAACAGATGACTTTTGAATCTAAGATGACTGCAGCTGGAGTTCTGGCAAGAACTGGCTGAAACTCAGTTATTCCAAGTTACTCAGAACGTTAATTGAATTTTCATTTTTACAATTTCTGTAATATACAATAAAAGAAATGGACAGCGCATAATAAAATATGTAAAAGTAATATAAACTATGTGCTGGATTCTTTGATATACATTTTTCTTTATAGCACTACAATACATTTTAAGAAATTTCTGCTTAATTATATCATTCAATTCACTGAATTCAGCATTCTTCAGCTACCCCAATAATAAAAATCTTTGTAAAGAATATTTTAACTGTTTTTTATAGTTAAGAAAGAGTAGTCAGTGTAAAATAAAACTCTTGATAAGACCAATTCTGTAAGAATAGCTATGTGATGTTAGTGCTATGGTGACGATACTGGAAAAGGTGTCAAATGTCACAATATTAAAAGGGGAAAAAAAAAAAAAAAAAAGAGAGAGAAGCTCTTCTACATTTGGCTTTGTCACCATTTCTCTACAGAAAAAAAACCCGGGTGACGGGGCCGAGAATATGCCTGTTGCATTTGCAGCGTGTTTTGTGCCGGGAGGCATTGCCAGTGTTCCGGAGGTTGGGCTTGCAATTCAAAGTGCTCTTGAGAAACTGTAGATGGGATCTGATACTCTTCACGGGGAGATGTACCAGTTACTGCATGTGGGCATAGTTGTCTACAACAACATATGATGGGGAATAACTGGAAAAAAGCTTTAGGGGCTGACTGTGTTTCACATGCTGAACGTGTGTTGGCAGTCCCTTGCCACATTGAAAATGGTGGTAGTAGGTATAAACAGAAATACAACCTGTAAGCCCTGAAGTTATTTTTCTGCTCATCACTAAGATCTCAGCTGGAGTAGCATACACAGTTTTAGCCATTGTACATAAAAAAAAACGAAAACCAAAACAAAAAAAACAGTTGCAGAGAGTTTCAATGAAAAAAATGAAAATCAGCAGAAGTCTATAAAACCATGGCCCAAGTGGAAAATATTAAACAAATTCTGAAGCAGAATATAGCAGTTTTCAGGCCTGTGAAAGCTGCTACAGACTGGCAGGGAACACTTCCGCACGTGTATGGGAGGAAGAACAGGAAACGGCAATCTTAAATTGCAGCAGTGAATAATTGAAGTTGGGCACTGAGAAAAATTTTCTGGTAGTATTGAAGCATTGAGACATCTTTCATGGGGAGGCTGTGTGCTGGTTTTGGCTGGGGCAGAGTTCATGTCCTTCCCAGTAGCCGGTACGGGGCTGTGTTTGGGTTTGTGCTGAAAAGGGCGTTGCTAACCCAGGGCTGTTTCCGTTGCTGCTGAGCGGGGCTGACCCAGAGCCAAGGCCTGTTCTGCTCCTCACCCACCCACCAGCGAGGGGGCTGGGGGGCACGAGCAGCTGGGGGGGCACAGCCGGGACAGCTGACCCCCTGACCAAGGGGATGCACCCTACCACACGGTGTCATGCTCGGCACATAAAACTGGGGGAAAAAGAGGGAAGGAGGGATGTTGGGAGTGATGGTGTTTGTCTTCCCAAGTAACCATTAAGCATGATGGAGCCCTGCTTTCCTGGGGATGGCTGAGCGCCTGCCTGTGGGAAGGGGTGAATGAATTCCTTGACTTTGCTTGCACGTATAGCATTTGCTTTACCTATTAAACTGTCTTTATCTCAACCCGTGAGAAGCGAGTGGCTGCATGGGGCTTAGTTGCCGGCTGGGGTTAAAGCATGACAGACTGTGAATTCAGCATCATCGGAGATACTAAAAATTCACTAAGTGCCTTCCAGGAACAACCTGCACAGTTGTGATGCTGAGCAGAGGAATGGGTCAATGACATCTTTTGGTCATTACTGGCCTATCCTTGAGCTGGTTGTGATTTCCCACTTGTGCTTCTGCCGGCCAGGAATGACTGAGAAAAATCGGGGCTAACATAGCATATTGAGATACAATGTTGGCAAGGGTGCAATGGATGTAACTTTTTTTGTACAAGTTTGATTCTGGGCTCGGATCAGCCTTCTGGCACAAGAACTGAACTACTCCATCAACTCATCGTCCTTGTCTAAGATGAAGTCCAAGACGCAGTACCTGTTAGGGTTGTGCCTGTCTCTCATCTTTGTCAGACTATCCAGTAGATTATCATCTATAATGATAATCAGTCCTGAATTCCCAGCTCTTCCATGCAACAACTCTAGCCCTGGTACAAATAACAGAAACAAACAAGGCTATTTATGAAAACTTTGCTGTCATCCTATCACTTCTGTCCAGCTTCAGACCTCTTTCACCATGTGTACCTTTTGCATGTTCAAAGTTACTTTCTGTTCTAGTTTTGAGGAAAAAAATTTAAGATCTCAAATCCATGTTTCTTCCTGTTGATTTGTAATAAACAGATATATAGGTAAAAATAAAAACATTGGAAAAAAAAATTCTAGATCTTATTTCTGTTCTTTTATCAGTTTGCATCAGCGTGTTTCTTTATAGGAAGTCACTCTTGATTTACATTTGTGTGTGTTTAAGAAATGAAAATCTTGTATTACTAATTAGTCTACATTTGTGTAGTGGGAGAAGGACTACTTTTGCCCACAGGATAAATTTAGACAGATATTAGATGAGTGTCTGTGTGCATCATTATTAACAGTGTAATTGTAGCAATAATTTAATATGCATCTCATTTATTTTTTTCCCCGCTTTCTGTGCCATTTCATCCCTGCAAACAGATGACATTTTCTGCTGCTACTTATTGGTTTTCATGCTGTTATATTTATCTTGTACTCGCTCCACTACACTTTAATGTCACTCATTTGTCCTTTTCTCGTTGCTTTTGATTGAAAGGTGCCAAATGTTCCAACAAACATTTGAATATATCCATCCATGTTCCCTCATACTGCTTCAATGCATATTATCTACTCTATCAGGGACATGCCCCAAAACACAAACCCAAAACACAGAGGCTGAGACCCTTCAAAGTAATTTTTTTGAGAAATTCAATCCATGACATTCCTCAGATTGCTTGGAAAAAACTTCACAGTTGTTTGGCTTTAGCTTCTTTGATGGTACAGCAAGTGACACAGAGAGCCTGGCTGTCCCAACTTCCCAAATGGTTTTGCAGGTAATGAGCGGGTTAAAATACTTTGTGGAAATATTTTTTTTTACAGTACTTGCTACCAAAATGGGCTGAGTGATGCTGGCACATCTGTGAGATTAATGGTGTCATGCTTCAGTGGTGATGCATGATAAAATGAAATCAGTTCAGTCACAGAATAGGCAAACCAAAAATTAGATTAACATAACTACAGCATCACTAAACACAGATGATGTTACTGTACCCAAAGGGTCCTCAGCAGTAACTAAAATCATGGCCCACGGGAAATTTGCACAGGGAGACACTTGAAATTACGCATTGGGACCACAGTCTCTTCAACTAATTTAATTACCCCCGGGACCACTGTCATCTAGCCCATAATAAACTATTAGAGTTGACTTTGAAACGTGAATAATGCTGATTTGTCACGGTTCGGGCTCGGAGCAGGTCAGTGCTGTCGGCTGCAGTGCGGGTGAGGGTTGTCCCCCTGTTCCGCTGGCTCCGAGTCTCCGGAGGGTGGCAGGGCCAGCAGTCTCCATCTCCTCCCGGGGATGGTGCTGCCCATCTCCCCAGGGCAACGCTGGGGACAGGGAGGAGCAGAGCAGAAGCAGGCTTTCCCGTCCTCTCCCAGGGCAAGGGATCGGGGTGGGAGAGGCAGCTGGACACCCCCAGGGCTCATGGTGTTGTCTCAGTGTCGGCTCTGGCACAGCATGGCCAGGCAGAGTGCAGGCATGCCTGTGTGCATGGCCCCTTTGTGATAAGTATATTGGAGCTTTAAAATAAGGTGTCTTATCCATCACTTTAACAGCTGCCTGTACCAGAGTACTGTCAGCTCTTCAGAAGCAGCCTCGTAAAAGTGCTCCATTAGACTATTTGTAGATTATCTGCCCAAGAACAGGGCTGTCATCTGTCAAGCATCCACAAAGTGGACCAATGTGCCTTGCGGTTTTGGTTGCAAAGGCTTTTCCTTTAATGGGGAACATCTAAAGAGCAGATGGATTGTGAGAAAGAAAACCTGCGCTAATGTGACAACTTGCTGAGGCTGGTAATAGATATGTGCTGGAGGCAGAGCTTCTGCATGGGAAAGGTTTTTGCGGAAAAATTACTATGTGGATGTACACTGATACAGTTTACTTATAGAAATGGTTAGTTGCGCCTTAAACTAAAAAAAAAAAAAAATCTTGAAAGAAAACACTGTCAAGGAACTTGATTATCAAAAATGTTTTATGCCACAAGCAGTTAAGTGCAAGCAGCTGCTGAAGTACATAGAATTATCATAACAACATTAACAGCACTGGCTTATATTCTGCTTTTCATCATTATAGAAGAATACTGTCCTTGGGGGATACATGTGAATAGCCCTATTTATTACCTTTTAAAATGGGTTAAAATAGATCAAGGTAATTATCTTTGCCATTTTATTTGCCCCTCTTTTCACACTTCTAGTTCAACAGCACTTTTATTTTTTCCTTTTCTCCCAGAAAATTGTGGCTGTTTGCTGGACTTTTCAAATGCAGGTAGTAAAGTACCTCAGAGGAAGAAGAGATAGATTAATACTGCCCTCTGATGCAAGAGCTGTTTTGTTAAAAACAAAACAAAACAAAACAAAGAAAGAAAGAAACAAAAAACCCCCAACTGCTTGGCAGTAATTATTTGGCTCTTCAATGAGAAAGAAGAGGGCCCCAACCAACAAGTAGACCACAAATCCTCCTTGATCTGTTTTGGTATGACAGGAGGATCTCCTTACAGCCTTGGTCTTCTCCAGTGTCTCCAGATGTGGAAATCCCAGATGCTTTCAAATGACCCTGTTGCACCTCTTTTCTTAAAAGGCAAAACAAGCTGTGGAACCCATTGTTTCACTTTTCATAACAAAATGAAAATGACGTACAGCCTGGGTAACCACAGCCATTTTTAATGGCACCCAGTACAAGGCCCCCCCTTCCTCCCACCCAGCCTGTTGCTGAAAGGGGGAACATAAATCCTGCTGGGAGTTCCTTGCAAGTGTAAGTACTGATATGGGAGAAAATGTGAAATACTTTGTTTGAGTGGAACACAGGGAGGTGCCTTCATGAACCGGGAGTGAGATCCAACTTCCCGAGTCTCTGCAGGGCTTTGAAAGTGGAAAGCAAAACTACTGTTTGAAAAGGCAAGCTACAGCAGGAGGCTGTAGAAAAGAATCACATGGTTAAAAGAGTAGAGTGGAAGATGAAGTTTGCAGCAATATTTTACTGGCTCCATAAATCTGAGGATGCTGAGCAATGTGACCCATGTGAAATGGAAGCAGGAAACGAGTTCTACTGTGTTGGGCTTGAAAGACTTCCAAAAAGTCAAGGTGTTTTGTTGGAGAATGGCTGAGTGAGCACGGCCACGGCTCTGTGGGAAAGCTGTGTGATTCGGGTTTTGGCCTGCAGAGGGAAGAAACATTAGGCAGAGCCATGTGAAAAAATATAAGCTCGCTCAGTGGAAAAATACCACCTGGAGAAGAAGCAGGGTCACGCTGACCTCGCACAGAACAGATAACAAGCTTTGAGAAAGTACACTGTGAGAGAACAAGGATGAAACCCGACCCAGGCTCGATAGTAAAACCGCAAGTAGAAGAAGTATGTAAATATAATTAGTAAAGTTTAGCCAATCATTTAAAGACAAATGTATGTATTAACCAATCACAAATTAGTAGTAAGCATATAGAAGTCTGATTGCGCCATAATAAAATGTAGCTTGCGTTACCATCCATCTCGACTCGACTGCTTGGCTTCCCTCGCTTCTTGCAGTGTTTGAAACAGGTTATTGAGTTTCTGCTTTCACCCTGGCCACAACACAGAAGTAATATAAAAACATAGAGGTGGCTTGTTCTCTGGTCTGAGTCAAAACCAAGAGATAAAAAAACATTTTCAGGATTTAAGTCCCTAATCACTGGCCAGCTAATAGAAATGAACACATAATAGAAAACTGTTTCACAGATATTTGTTTGGCTCTGAAAATCAACCTTGATTTAGCTTTGTATTCTTTCATCTTCTCATAATAGTTGAACACTCAAGCATCACTAGAGAGGATATGCAGAAAGAGCAAAATATACCTCAGATATTTAGCTGTCTAATTGAAATTTTGCTTTTAGCCATTCTAAATCCCTGGCTGCTTTATAGCAAGTGAGCTGCATGATATTATTCAGTTTTTTGTTTTGTTCATGCAATAAAATTGCAGAAGCTAGAAGAAAATAACCAAATCAGTGCTGGTGCTGTCTAGATTTGTAATGTGGAAGACAAGGAGCTGAAAAAACACGTCACTTAGAGTATGTAAAAAGAGCTTGATTGATATATTTCTTAGCTACTGTAATAATGTTTTAAGTTCTTATTAGGCACAACGTCCTTTTCATGCTTTGTGTTTGTAATGTTAGTAACTTGCAAATGCAGAGTGAGGACTTCGTGAAAGATGGTGTATGAAGGTAAGAGCAAAAGATCCTGTAAAACGTAAGGAGCTAGTGCAAGGTGGCAGGTGGTGAAGTGATTAAAATATATGGAAAGATAAAGGGTGAGGAGAGGCAGGTTTGCCAGCTGACATATTTCCCCATCAGGCTAAGACGTGAAAAGGACAACCAATCACTGGGAAATCAGCAAAGGGAAAGTAATATACAGAGGTTTGTTTCCAGCACTGTCAATTCATCTCAGCAGCTTCTTTCTGGCTACAACCCCAGTTCCCTCTGTGAAAGGAGAAAGAGTTGATGGGCCCAATACCCAAGTTACAGCATTCTGAGACAACTATGGAGGTATCTACAGAAAGCATGACCATGCATAGGTAAAATGTTGTCTTTCTCTGCTCAGGTGGTATCCTTGACTTGCACTGACTTACAGCACACTCTTTTGAGGCACAAATACATTTTTTTGGTTGTTCTTTGCTCAGCTCAAAGCCTTGGTCTCTTCCTGTGATCATCAGTGCTACCATAGCATAATTAATAACAACAGCAGTGTAAAATAGTCATTTGAGGCTTGATGAAAGCTGGAGAGGGACTACTGATGAGGGCATGTAGTGATAGGATGAAGGGTGATGGCTTTAAACTGAACAAGGGTAGACTTAGGTTAGATATAAGGAAGTAATTCTTCACTCTGAGGGTGGAGAGGCACCGCCACAGGCTGCCCAGAGAAGCTGTGGATGCCCCATCCCTGGAAGGGTTCAAGGCCAGGATTTGGAACCAGGTGATCTTTAAGGTCCCTTCCAACCCAAACCATTCTCTGATTTTATGATTCTATGATTGGACAGAAATGTCCTCGGCTGGGTGCCCTAGGTTTTGCTGAGCTACGCACTACTGAACTTTGCCAAAAAGTTTGCTCCAAACACCTGTCATCCTGGTCTCCATGAAGTCCTCCCTGTCATAGGTCCATTTCAGCAGTCCAAGGTAATTAATTTATTTCAGTTTTTTCCCATGCTGGTTGTGCTAGGAGGTCTCATCTGCTCACGCTTTTAGCCTCCATTGAGATCTTAGGGCTTGCCAGGACAACAGCAGTCCATGCCCATATCACCTTAAGTGTGGAGTGAGCTTAGGTAGAGATAAATATGTCTTTTTGATGTTGGGAGTATATACTCATATATATATGGTTAATATACTGTTTGTTCATAGTAGCATTACAAATATTGCACCATTTTTTTAAAAAAATTACTTTTTGGTAGGATGAGTGATAACAAAGTTTCAGTGGTTTTAGAGGGAAAACCTTCTTCATAAAGAACCCAAAAGTCAAGTGGAAAAATCTCTTCCTCCTTATCAGGTAACATCTTAGTGTTGGTTCCTGTGAGGATGTCTACGCCCAGGAGAAGGGTCATTAATTTTAACTCGATCATGCAGGGTGATGAGCAGCTGAATAGATGAGGGGGTTGTGTGGATCCAATAAAATGAACCTGAATATCCCGCTGTACGGAAATGATTCTTCATCTCCATTAGATAGGCTGAATCATAGTCCCAACTCCTACAAAATCAAAGGAAATCCCTTTTTGGTGCGCTCCTCTTGATGCACTCTGTCCCCATATCTCTGTCCCCAGTTGTATCTCTGGCAGAATTACCAGACATTCCTGACAGAGCTTAGGTGTCTCTTGCTGCTTGCAAACCCCGTTCTCCCTTGTGAAATGCCACTTCTCCCTTGAACCTTTTGAGTTCTTCATAGTTTAATGCAGGGACATAAAATGAGGTGCTCTATTTTTGCTCTTTCTCAAATTATTTTAATGAAGTCATTTTTCTCATCTCACGAGCTGTGCATGCTCGACTTGAGCTACCCCTGATGTGAATTATTTTGTTAATCGAGTGGGTAATAGCATGGTGAAAGTGTCACGGCAAGCATAATTCCACCTTTGAGTTTCGCCCTTGCTGCAGCGCAACTTTAAATGCTGCAAATCAGAGAGAAAATGCATAGATTGGGTAATGACAAATTAGATTAGTCATACGGGGACAGGGCTGAAGTCTGGAGTTCAGACCTAGCCTGCACAGCAATGCTGCTTCCCCCAGGCCATCCAGCATCTGAGCTCCAAAATCACAGGTGCAGCTGGAAAATATATATAGTCATCTGGGGTTATTTTTATTTGCCTTTTGGTTTCAAAGTCTTTGTGCAGAGTCTCTGTGTTTGCACTCATTTCATATCTGCAAGCAACTCTCTGGAGTCAGGAGGGACAGAAACCTAGGTTTTCATTAGAAAAAAAATAGACATGGAAATTCAGATGCAATCGCTTGACACCACCCATGCACTCTTCAAGGAAATCTCCAAATGGCAGGAGACTTCTGATAAACTCATAAGAGTTACAGCTGATGTTCCAAAAACTGCAAGCTTTGGCCAGAAGTAAGGACTGCAGGCTGTTTCTCATCTCACCTTTATAGTTCATTTAATCTGGGATGGATTTGACAGATGGACCACTCAGTGGATAAGGAATTGGCTAGTTGGTCACACTCAAAGAGTTGCAGCCAACAGCTCGACGTCCAAGTGGAGACCAGTGATGAGTGATGTTCCTCAGGGGTTGGTGTTGGGACCGGTGCTGTTTAACATCTTTGTCAGCGACATGGACAGTGGGATGGAGCGCACCCTCAGCAAGATTGCCAATACACCAAGCTGTGTGGTGCGGTTGACACACCGGAGGGAAGGGATGCCATCCAGTGGAACCTTGACAGGCTTCAGAGGTGGGCCTGTGTGAACCTCATGAAGTTCAACAAGGCCAAATTCAAGGTCCTGCACATGGGTCAGGGCAATCCCAAGCACAAATACAGGCTGGGTGGAGAATGGCTCAAGAGTAGCCCTGAGAAGAAGGACTTGGGGTGTTGGTTGATGAGAAGCTCAACGTGACCCAGCAATTTGCACTTTCAGCCCAGAAAGCCAACCATACCCTGGGCTGCATCAAAAGAAGTGTGACCAGCAGGTTAAGGGAAGGTAATTCTCCCCCTCAACTCTGTTCTTGGGAGACCCCACCTGAAGTACTGAGACCAGCTCTGGGCCTCCAACACAAGGACATGTTGGAGCAAGTCCAGAGGAGGCCACAAAGATGACCCGAGGGTTGGACACCTCTGCTATGGAGACAGGCTGAGAGAGTTGGGGTTGTTCAGCCTGGAGAAGTGAAGACTCCATGGAGACCTTCCAGCAACCTTCCAAGACCTGAAGGGGGCCTGCAAGAAAGCTGGAGAGGGACTTTTGACAAGGGCATGGAGTGATAGGACAAGCGTTAATAGCTTTAAACTGAAAGGGGGGAGATTTAGATGAAACAGAAGGAAGAAATTCTTCTCTCTGCAGGTGCTGAGGTGCTGGCACAGGTTTCCCAGAGAAGCTGTGGATGCTCCATCCCTGGAGGTGTTCAAGGCCAGGTTGGACGGGGCTTCATGTCTACTGGGAC
>KL260215.1:18293-34573 GCA_000699545.1 Podiceps cristatus
GGAAGGTGTCCCTGCCTGTGGCAGGGGGTTTGGAACTAGATGGCCTTAAAGATCCTTTCCAACCCAAATGATCCTATGATTCCATGATCAGCTTGCAGAAACTCTGATAATTAGTCTGTTCTCATCTTACCCTCTGTCCCTGGAAAAAGTAATGAAAGACCCTCTGAACAGGAGAGAAATCCTTCCATCTTCCTTTTCGTTGTGATACCCTGGCATATCACTTCTCTGGTATTTGGACTCTTTTATGAGACTTCCTTTTCTCCCACAGATGACTCCTAGCTCCGTAGAGATTTCTGACATTTTTCTCTCATCACTGAGAAGAAAGAAAGTTTGGGATGCCAAACTCCCTGAAAACTGGTTTTAACACCTCAAAAAATATCTTTAGCCCTAAAGAAACCAAAACCCAAAAAACCCAAAAACCTAACACAAAACTTTTACTTAATATAAAAATAAATTTTTATTGAAGTGCTTTGTTCCAGATGGTCATTTCTACTTCAACTTTTATATTTGTAAGTGCTATATTGTGAATTATTCTATAATGTAAATGTCACATAGAGTTGAAAAGGAAATGTATGGTCTTATACGAGCAATGTGTTCCAGTAATCCCTCAGTGAAGTTTTGATGAATGCAGTATTGTTTGGAAAATATTTCTCACAAATGACTACTAATTGCAGTCACTAGCAGTTCACTTCTTTTCAGTGAAAATGTATTTTTTCAGTATACAATATAAAAACTAATAAAAATACCCCTTTCCCAACCACCACTGAAAAAATTAAAGATATTTTTTGCCATATTTTTACAGCAGTGAAGTCTGATTATATATAGGAACCAGAAGGGATGGTATTTTCACTTAGGTTAAGGGCAATTTGAAAGTTGTTTAGTACACTTTCAGTTATAAAATGAGATAGGCTTCTATCTGATTTTCCTTTTTTGCACCTCAATGTAATTTATTTTGGTGTGGATATTTGAGTTATTCTGAAATACTAGGTTCTGTGCCCCCACAGAGACTTTCTACCTTTTGTTATGAAAGTCAGAATAGTTAGCTCTCACTTGTATTAGGAATTTTATTTTTTAGTACAACCTTAGAATTGCAAAAGTGATTACACATATTTTTTGGTGGAACCATGAAGTTTCAGGAATTTAAATATAAATGATTGTTAGGGTACTTATATGTCTCTTTGGACTGTGAATATGAAATCTCTTCTGCATGCACACAAGGGTTGTGCATGGACATAAGGAATGGAATTGGTTATAAGAGAAAGACCAAATTTGAAAAAAAATAGCCCAGAGTCTCTTTTCTCTTAATGGCTTTTCTTTTTTTTTTTTTTTTTTCTTTTCTTTTTTGTATGGTTTGTATTGTCTCCTCCATCCTCTTTTCTTTCTTAATCTTTCTTACACAGGATAAGACCCCAATAATATTCAAATGTACTTTGCAAACTCCCAGTGTTCAGATAGTTCCCAAATTAGATATTATAATGAATTCACTCCTTCAATCAATAATGCTGTTATTTTTACCCACTGAACTCTGACACATGGTTATTAAGTTTAGCTTCATTTCTGATGGGTGCAAAGCACCCAACACACCTACAGACTGCGTTGAAATCTGTAATGTTCGCAGACTACAAAAATCTGATCTTTTTTTCCCCTCTGATTTTTTTTTCCTGTTTTATGGTCATGAAAGTTACACTTATCTATTCTTTTCACTGAAGTAATGGAAGTAACATACTCATTGAACCTGGTCTATACCATTGATAGCTGTGATGAGTGAGCACCAGAGTTTGATACCTACACAGCCATCCAGTAGGTCTGCGGTTTCTATTAGCAACAAGAGTTTCAAACACTGGTCACATATAGTCTATTTAAACAACACACAGCCAAACAGCTCTTATTGCACACTGCGGAGAGCACAGAACATCGCTGCCTACAAACACTGCCTTAGGTCTTTCAAGATGTGAGTTTTTGCTCAGCCGTTAGAGAAACAAAAACTGTTTTTACGGTTTTCCTCCATTGTAGTGTCGTCAAAGGCTTGTTAATTGGTAAGCTTCAGACAGTCAATTTCTGGTTTGTAAGATTTTTTTAAAAGTGTATTTCCTAGACTTTGAGCATGCCACATTATGACCCATATGTATAGAAGTGTATTCGCATTAAAATGAGGTGTAATGCATTAACCACACCATTATCGAAGCAGCAGTTGGGTGTGCTTCTTCTGGCCAACATGCTGCCATCCCCAAAGGTTTCCTTGAGGGACCAATGTCTGCTTACATCAGCCAAGGCATCCAGGGACCTCTTTGGCACGAGCACCTTTTGGGGCTCATCTGTAGCGTGTTCATGGTGCATATGTTATCTGGTTGCAATGTTCATCTGCTGACAAGTCACCAGCTATCAACCTTTTTCTTGCTGTCATTAATCTGTCTGTCAAGAGAGAGAGGTACAACTGTTCTCAGGTCTCCTCCCGTGGCAAAATGGGAAACATATCTTCATTGTAAGGATTGTCTTTAGGAGCAGCCAAACGAAGAAATAAAAAAAGAAGAATATAATGAGTGTTCTTGTTTCTGAATGCTTTTTCTGAATGGCTCCATCCTTCAAGGAACCTCCCTTTCTGAAAAATTATTATGAACAGATATATCATTTTGTTCTATTACATACTTTACATAAGACAACCATATTTTTTGTCACCTTGCTTCAGCTGTGAAAACAATTTCTTTGAGCAACAAAACCAAAGGACTATCTGAAATGCTGAGAATGCTTTGGTATAGTTTTTGATATCAAATGTCTTAGTTTTATTGTCATATGTTGACTGTTCATCAAAACATCTACCTTTCCATGCCGTGTGTATGGTACATAGGAGAGGGACAGTACTGGATTGTATTTCCAAAGAAAATGGAGACCCAGGATGAGTTTTTCTCACATTACCAAAAAAAAAAAAAAAAAAAAAAAAAAACCCATAATTGTGTTAAAAAACTGCGTAATAGACTTTGGATGGGAACTGTTGTCTCTTCTCAGGAAAATAAAGCCAAATAAACACATATGTTGTGTAAAATCACTGTTGCTCTGTTAGAGGTACATTGCTTTTGGTCATGTGTACAGATGACGGTGCTCGTGTTCAAACTTTCCAGCTGCAACTTGTCCATATTGCATTCCCTGCCTTCCCTCAGCTAATTTGAAAAAAAAAATATATATATTTGGAAGACTGAAAGGTGGGAGGAAAAAAGATTTCTGAATCTTTTGTCCCCGTGGCATATAGCCAATGCTCAGGTTTATTCTTTGTGCTTGATTCTGAGTTCATAAACTGAAGTTTTCAGAGGCAGAGGAGCAGTGGGCAGACAGCTTTTTGACCCCATGAGATTTTAATTTCTCCTAAAAGTCATATTGGCAATCCATGGGTTCAGGCTGAAGCAGACTGAAAAGTCTTTAGTCATTATTAATACTATCATGAAGTAAAATAAAGGACAGAAACATTCTTTTTTTGCTCCAAGTATGAGCATCCTAATAAGAGCCATCCTTTGTTCTGAATTTTGCCTTCTCTGAAGGGACAATATAAATCCTGGAAACTCTTCACCAGTTACTCAGGCCTCTCTGACTAGGTCATTCGTCCTGACCACCCTCAAGCTACAGAACACTAACTGTTTGAAGGAGAAAAAAAAAAAAAAAAAGGCAAACACTGAAATTCTTTAATTGGTTATTTCTGCGGATGAATATCATATATATCACATTCACTGAAGAAGTGGTATAAAGCATATATCAGATTATTAACACTCACTGCCTGCCTTGACACCTTTCATATACAGACTCTGGTAATTACTTTATTTTTTCAGTTCCTATGCAAAATTACATCATCCACAGGGGACCTCAGTTCCAACCCATGTTGCCAGTTTCCAGACCTTGCAGGAATTTGTTCACAGCACATAATCTGTACCTTCATTTTACAGAACAATATTTCAGTACTAGAATCGGATAATTTTTTTTTTTTTTTTTTTTTTTTTCCTGAACAGATTTACCAGCGGCACCTTGCCTTTTATGTTGCTTGAAAATGAGACTTTTATACTCACATTAGATTGTGTGTCCATTCAAAGGGCCACCCGCAGGTGTAGTGATCACAAAAAAATTCCTCTTAGACCAGACACTTTTCAAAGCAGCTGTTAGCAGACCTCCTGGAGCAATAGCATATTAAGAAATTGAAATCCAGGGGTGATTTTTGAAAGTAGAGCCTCCAGTCTTTTCTTTTTCTAGTCTGGATTTTGGTTCTAGTCCTGGCTCCAAAAGTCCTTACCGCACTGCTGGAAAGAGGTGTACGTCCATCGCTATCCCATGCTTTGATTTCCCACACCCTAGGTGACAGCGGAGTGTTTTGAGCAGAGAGCAGGCTTTCATGTACAGACATGCAACATTTTTTTTTGAAATTGCACAAGATCTTTCTACCTGCTGTGCTTAATTTTAAAATCCCATTTGGTCGTAAAAATAAATGTTTTCTCTTTTACTTCTCCTTCATCTTGTAGCAGTTTTCATTAGAAAAATCTTTGGCTACAACACACATTTCCCCTTACCCTCATTGTAGTAACTTTGCCCCACAAATTTAGTTTTGTCTCATCCAAGTTTATGGCACAAACACTCTAAAAGGTGTTTCCACCCTTGCACACACCCCTACAGCTCTCCACACTCTTTTAATCTTTGCTCATGTTTAGAGGTAATGTTTTTATTTATCTCAGAAGTCAGTATTTCCACCAGCAAGAAATATTTCACTTCTCATTTTTTTGGCATGGGTGAATCTTCCAGGCGTTTCTGTGACAGTCTACAGTATAATGATTTTCTTTTAAATAGACTTGGACTGTTTTGTGTAATTTTTGAGCCACCACCTCTCAGTCTTCTCTATTGACTCTTCAACAGTATGTGACATAACGTTATGTTTTCTCTTTGTTCCTCAATCTAATTTCCTGTGATGCTTAATCTATGTTTATGTCACATGGGATCAACCTTTCCTGGTGCAATGTGTCTGGACAGTGACATGGGCGAGGGTACATATGCCAGCCTTGTCTCACAGGGAGCTAGTGACGGCACAGTGATCCCAGGAGATGGAGGATTTCAAATGGGGTTTGGTGTTGGTGGGAAGGGCAGGGAAGCTGCTAACTAGGAGTAAATACTTGCTTATTGGATCAGCAACTAAGAAGCAAGAGAAGGGTAAAGAGAGAAGGAAATACAAAAATGTGAAAAGAGATTTACAGGAAGTACTGCTGCAGGAAGGAATGATGGTGAGGGATGAGGCCATGCAGGGAGCTGAATTGTACAGACATGCTGCTTCGACAAGGAGCAGAAAACCTGTTGTTACGGAGACATCGTCAACACCATCTTTTCCAAAATGTGAGGTGAAATTGTTGGGAGGGTGGTAAGTCTGAAAAGGTTTGAGTCACGCATCAGTTGTTTTTTGTGATGTGGGTTACTATTTTTATTGCTTTGGAGATCCAGGAGACAGCACCATTTGAGTGAACATATGAAGTGTTTTCTTCTGCATGTCTTTCTGTCATTCAGCTTTGAAAACAGTGTGGACACCTGAGGTTAAACAGATGCATGTGGTCTCTGTAGGAAAGGGCAATCCAGCACTACTGTCTCCTCTTTGTCTAAATGATGGCGAAACACTGGTGGGACAGTCAGTTCCATGTGTGGGCTTCTGCAAAGTCTCCAGCATTGTGACTAATCCAGAGGTTAGAAAGTAAAGTTCCCTTTCTGCTCCAGTTTTGGCATTTGCTGTGGAAAAAAATAAATAAATGGAGGAGAGGAAAATGGAAAACATTATTACTATGTGTTTTCCACTTTGCCATTCCTTGCTTTACAATTGCTTAATTGTTCATCAGCCTCACAATAGAAATGCCTTTTATTTTTTTCCAGGCACTTAGAGATGACTTAAGTGTCATTTAGTCAATTGGCAGAACAAAGAAGTCAATTTATGGATCAGATTTTCTCTGTTTCTTTATTCTTCAAAATAATTTAGTCTATTGGTTTAGTGTGCTTGAAAGGTGAGGGATTGACAGGACTACAGCGCACAAATATCGCTTCACAGAATCAGGTCATATGCACGCATCCTTGCTAAAGCCTGAGTTGAAAAGGTAGGACTTTGTCAGCTTCCACTTGCATTTCAATTTAAATTCCCTTTTTTTTTTTGAAAAAGACCACCAACAACAAAAAGCACCTAACTCCCTAGCACATTCTGAAACACATTGTGCCAAATGTTAGAAATAAATGTGTATAAGTACATGAGAATAAGACTAAAGACTACTGGAAAAGCCAGCAGGAGCTCAACCTTCTTCAGCCACGACCAATCCCACCCCACTGAATCCAGTGTGAAACTTCCTGCTGGCACCCAGGAGTGAAGTTAACTGTGGTGCACGTGGAGTAAATAAAGTTGATTAAAAGCCCCTCACAATTCCTTCATATTCTTCTCTCATTTCTGCCTCCTAAATATGCCTGCTTGTTTGCATGCCCATGGATCTTGTGAATGAGATGCTGGCGTAGCAAATCGTTACACCACGGCTCGCACGCTCATCCAGCTCTGTCAGTGGCTGAATACTTATAATGTTGCAGCTGGCACTGTGTCCAGCCTCAGAAAACATTTCTCCTTTGAGGACAAGAATATTTTTAGACTTACTTCTTTTAAGAAGAAATGGAAAAACTTGTAACTACTTGAGTCCTATTTTCATGACGTTTCCGAAAGCTTCATGGAATAATTTTAAATTCCCCCACTCTCAGTAGTATATGCCTGCCTTGGAAATAGAAAAGTCCTTCTGTTGCATGATTTTTTTTCTGTGGGCAATGCAGAGGAGATCAGTGTGTGCTTGTTTTCCCCATTTTTTTTTTTAAATACACATAATTATATTCCTCAGTTGATTAATCTCTTGCTGGATATTTGTTACTTAACTGCTCGTGAGACCCCCCATTCCAGGCACAAGCCTCCTTTGAACAAGAGTGAATGTAGGACAGCCTCTTCTCTCGGCCTTCTAGTCTCCATCCCTGCCTTCTGCCGTTGAAACCAATTGCCCTTGTTGCCAGATACCTTTCTTTTTCTTCTTTGTCCTTAAAGTTGGGGCCCCAGCCTCCCGTAAATACATGAGCACTCTGCAGTTTCCGTTAACTGCTTGGCTATTTGTAGTAACGTTGATGCTGTGAGATACATAGTCTTTCCAAGAATGTCTAAGCAAAATTATCCTTCACATAATGCAAGACAAATTATTAAATATAAGTAAGCAGATTTCTCCTCTGGAATTTTATGACCTTTTGGAAAGTTTACCTTTCAGGACACAAGTTTTCTCTCAGACAATGCAGCATCTCACATTTTCTCTCCCCATGATGGTTAGCTTTCTTGTCATTAGAAGCCCTCGGCCAGGCAGGAATTCACTGCCGTCCAAGCGGGTCACCCTGGTTCCTCTGCTTGCTCTGAGCAGCCTGTCCCTGCCTATTAGGGCCCCCTGCTTTGTACCTTCTGCCACCCTCGTGGGGCTTCTGCATCCCATGGCCAAAGAATGTCTTTGCCCTTGTTCAGGTACCACCAACGTGACATACCCACTGCCACTTTGCAGCTGGTGGCCTTGCAGCGTGGTCCTGAATCATAGAATCATAGAATCATAGAAAGGTCTGGGTTGGAAGGGACCCCAAGGATCACAGAGTTCCAACCCCCCTGCCACAGGCAGGGACACCAACCTCCAGGCCTGGACCTACACGAGGTTGCCCAGGGCCCCGTCCAACCTGGCCTTGAACACCTCCAGGCATGGGGCATCCACCCCCTCTCTGGGCAGCCTGTTCCAGCCCCTCACCACTCTCTCTGTAAAAAACTTCCCCCTAATATCCAATTTAAACCTTCCCTCCTTCAGCTTCAATCCATTCCCCCTTGTCCTGCCATTTTCTACCCTTTTAAAAAGTTGGTTCCCCTCCTGTTTGGACGCTCCCTTCAGGTACTGGAAGGCTGCAATGAGGTCCCCCGCAGCCTTCTCTTCTCTAGGCTGAACAAGCCCAGCTCCCTCAGCCTCTCTTCATAGGGGAGGTGCTCCAGCCCTCGCATCATCTTCGTGGCCTCCTCTGAACCCTCTCCAACAGTTCTGCATCTTTCTTGTACTGCGGCCCCAGACCTGGACACAGGACTCCAGGTGGGGCCTCACGAAGGCCTCACAACAAGCAATGGCATCAACTCAGAAGTGATCAGCTGGTATGGCAAATTGCCTAGTCCCCTCTAGGACTAGTGGAAATGTGGGAATGGGACGGTCTTCACAAGCAAAACTAGCGGTGGAGTCTTCATGGGGATGAAGCCAAGGGTAGACCTCGATTTCCTGTGGTGGGACCATCACTCTGCTTTCTGAGAAGGTGTATTTGATCTCACCAGGAAGGGGACCCCATCAGCTTCCGGTCCAGTGATCGCTGTTCATGTGTGCCCATGGAACAGCAGCTTCTGTTGGGTGTTGGTTTGCTGATGGTTGGGTTTCTTTCAGCTAAATACTTAATTGCTAACGGCAGTCAATAGGTATCAGTGGAAATCATACAAAACTTAAGAGCCAGACGTACCTATTGCTCCATAATTCAAGTATCCTGTATGAGATGGTTTCATCTGATCGTTCTCAAAACTTGAATAACAATGGCAGTATTAATAAATGGTTATCTGCAAATGGGAACCTCTCTTGGAAGTGTAATTTGTTGATGGAAATAAATGGGAAAAGCTAAAATATAATATACCACGTAAGAGTAGGATTTCTATTTATATTCTTGCTTATCAGGGAAATAGCAATGCTGATATACTACATCATTCTGATTTTGAAATATCTCATGGTAAAACAGCATTATTAGTTTTGGTGATTACCATATTAAGAACTTGAACTTATATATTTGAACCTGATTTGAAAAATAGCATGTTATATAAATTCCACATGTATTTTGGTTATTAATTGTAAAAAAAGCATGGTCTTTTCAAAATGACTTTAGACTGAGAAAAAGCCCAGTGCAACAATAATATTAGCTGTATCACATACAAGCCTGATGATGGAATGAAGCAGCTACACAACAAAATTAAGATAGCAAGGAACTACCTTTCATTTTTAGCAGGCTCCCACTGGCATACTCTGATTTTCTCTGTCCTTTTGCCTGAGAAGACAGCTTCAAATGAAAAACCTAACAAAGTGTAACACAAGCCTATAGGTTTTGTTCCTAATGTATTACACTATAATTTTTACTGTAATTATTTTTTCACCTACTTGATATGCTTAAGGACTCTGCTTACACAGTTACAGAATAAATAGAGCTGACAAACATTAGTGATACTGTCTTGTAGGATGATGATAATTACAGATTAGTATATTGTGGAAAAATTCCTGATAGACCTAAAAATGAGATGATTAGATAAAGCTCTTAGAAACGGTAATTCACGTAAGAATTTTAGTATTTTACTATACTCCTCAGTCTCATTCCCAGCCATGATTTTCAAGATTTATTTGCCACTATTCTCTATTTTTCTGCTGTACACAGTGTTTGTAGACTATGGCAACCAATCCCCTTGGGCTTTCTTTTGCTTTAATTTGCATAAACACAGGCATCATATGAATATTCAGTAAGTAGCTTTGCATTAAACAAGTGCCCTTAATCAGCTTTTCAGTTCAGTTTTATTGGTTGCATGCACAGTCAGTTATTTCATCCGGAAAATCTGAGGGCCCTACAAAGCTAACCAGGTAAGAATTGCAATTCTTTGATGCATTTAATGAAGGGGAATTATCATTGATTATCTAGATTCTGAGGATCGCTCAAAGCTTCCTAGTTTGCTTGGGCAGAGGCTGCGCCTGTATTTTTGTTGTTATTATTGTTATTGTTGTTGTTGTTGTTGTTATTAATGCATGATGGCCAGGTGGGCACGTGCTTCTGTAATTTGCATAAACATCAACTCTTAATGAATAATGCATAAGGGTTATTTTAAACACTGGGATCCTAGCACAGCAGGCTGTATAGCAGAGCGGTTTGATTGGTTCTGCGGCGTTTTCATCACCGGCAAATATTCCTATAACATGAAAGCCACTAAAGAAGCTGAACTGAAAGTACAGTATTTGTTTTTTGAAAATGTCAGCTATTTTTTCAAAGAAAATTGGGCAGATCTCCCCCCACCTTCTCCCTGGCGATTAATGCTTCTCACCTTCCATGAAAAATACATTATGAGCTTGATTGTGGCCGCTGTTTGTAGCCTTGACCAATGCCTGAGATTCCTGGGGAAGGCATCAGCAGCTGTATTTGTCTTTTACTTGCATAAACATGAGCAACATGTAAATAAGAAATCATGGCGTTGGTATGCAATGTGCACCCTCCCATTTGCATGCTGGAGATCTCTCCGCTCACCTCCGTTTAAACAGGGATGCGATCTGGAAAAGGAATAATTACACACTGAATATGTTATTTGTAATGCTGGTTTGATTTTTCTGCTGTCTAAAATTTCATTTGATGAGGAGGACTGGAGGGAGGGATGTCTGTTCATAAGCTAAGACAAAGCAATTAGGAAAGAGTTAATTGAGGACTCAGTGCTTGGGAAACAAGATATAAAGAGTCAAAACTAGTCTATGTATTTAAATCGCTGGAGAAAATTAGCATCATTCTCCTAAACTGAGTTTAGTACTCGGCTTTTGTTAATGTCTTACAATGAGCCATTAACGGATAAAACAATCTCATAAAACTTGCTCGTTACGAAGTGTTCTGATCCAGAAGCTTGTAGGTATGCTGGCCCTTGGGGTAGCCAGTGTCCCAGGCAAAATATAACATACGTGAGCGCCAAAGATGGCCAAACAGAAAAGGCAAATTAAAAAAAGCAGAATCACAATACTTAAGAGTTACAGTAAAAATCATATTAAATGTTGTGCGTGATCAGAGCACAACCTGCTAAACTGTATCAAAGAGAACAATGTGTGCATGTCAAGATGATAATGAGGAGAACTGGGGTGTCTCTGGCTTTGGCCCGTAGGTAGAACCAATAAACCTGAAAAGGCTAGATTTTAACAATGCCGTATTATTAAAATTACACATTACATTGACTCTGGACAATGTGGAGTAATGTGATGCTGATGATGGGAAGCTGATGTGTTTTTTACCATGTAGTAATCTCTAATGAGAAGATACTGAATAAAGAATGCATTTTCACTGCTGGTTTCAACTCTTCCTCTGAATCTAATGCAAGTCAAACCCTAGGGGACGCAAGAAAAAAGCAAGAATTCCTTGTTTAGTTTAGTTACTAGCTTCCTCATTTGGGGTAATGCTATTTCTTCAAACAGCTGTTTCTGGTATTTCTTAAATGGCATTCATTAAAGGAATATTCTTAGGACTCCTAGCAGGGGGTCTGCCAGGAGCATGTTTTATTATTTGACCTGTTTGTCATTTTTTGTTCTACCTTTTCCCCTTAAATCAGTGCCTGGTGTTTCCAAGAGGAAACAGGAAAGTGGATTAAAATATAAGATGTAAAAATAGAAACAAGGAAAGAAATTCTGTCAGGATTAGATGCACCTGTTCAAGAAATGTTACATTTTATGCAGAATTATTAAATCTAATTTTAAACTTACATGTCCTGCCAAGAACATTTAATTAAATCTTTCAGATTTTAATAAGTTCACTGTGCATTTAATCATCAGTCATTAAATGTTTACAGCTATAATAAACACCAAGCCATCTTTAACACACTATAAGGGTCGTAGAGCTGGTAGTTTTAAGAGAATATACTTACCCTAGAGCTAGAAGGCTTACCTAAGAAATGGTGTGAAGTATATCTGTATTATTGAATATATTATTGCTGAGTGGTTGTCGGATGTAGGACCTTATTCTGTGCCAAGCCCTCCCTCAGTGTCTGGCTTTTTTCACAGTGAAAAGACAATAACTCATTAATATCCTGATGACACTGTTTTTCACCTGTACTGTTATCCTTGCTGCTTAGGTGCAATTTCTAGAGGCAGTGTGGGGATTTGACACGTAGGAAGGACTATAGGACTGGGCCTTTGTCAGTTGTTTCTGAACTGCGGATGACGTCATTGTTGACACAGTGGAAAGGAACGGAGATGCTGCCTGAGGCACCTTCAAAAAAAAAAAAAAAAAAAAAAAGAAATAGAGGCAACAAGGACAGCGCAATTGTCCATAAATTGTCCATAAAGAGATGGGAGGAAGTCTGTGTGGAAAATATTTTAATATCTTCTCCGAGCAAGGATGCGGTGATAGTTGGAAACCCAGCCGTCGACTCAGAACCCGTTGTCTGCCCTCGTAAAAATACAGCAGTTTTCTTTCACCTTTGAAACAAACCCACCACATCGTGTGAGACTGGGACTCATCTGTTTTCTGCCAGAGGGATCAGAAATAAAACAGTGCCTAGCCTCATAGATCTTGCTTGTATTCTTTTTTTTTTTCCTTTTTTTTTTTTTTTCTTCTCCTTGTGGAAATACATACTGGAAGCATATCTTTATTAACTATGATTGCAGAATGAACTTTGAACTTAATTCATCCTTAATTTCCCAGTGAGGTGTGCCAGCAACATGTTTTAATCCAGCTGTTTTGCAGGTATTTAATTGCATGGGCATAAAAATGAGAAGGGAACCTGAATATAAATGTTCCTCTGTCCACCTTCTTCGCTCCTGTGGTCCTTGTAATGGTGCATTCAAATTCCTGCTTCTCCAGGTTGACCACATGTGCAACAAAGCCTGTATTTCTGATATTGGAAAAAGTTGTGGCAAGAAAAAGGGAGCACACAGGCTTGTGGGCTTTCTGTATACCTCTTAAAAAAGAAGAAGAAACACACTCTTTTTATTTTCTTGTTGTGAGTGACCTTTAGCCAGAAAAAGTACCACTGATTTTAGTTGGTGTGTTGCAGAGATATAGAACTGGGCCCTAAACAGGAAAATAATAGCTTCACATGAAGCAATAAATTAGAATGCTGAATTCCCTCTCTCTCACCCCAATATTACGTTGCTGTAACAGCACTGACATTAGTGATGGTATTGCTGATTTAGTTTGAGAAAAGGAAGATGAAAATCAAGCTTTGATTTTTTTAGTTTTCTTAGTGACAGAAAAAAAAAAAAAAATCCCACCAAGCGTCACTGTGAATGTGTCACTATAGCCCAGGTATAAACTACAGACTTACAACGTGTGCAGCTTGAGTGTATTTCACTTTTATGCATTCCAAAAAAACCAACACTGAACTGACACCCAGCAAACAGATTTTTGCCCAACCATTTGCCCATGTTAGACCGCCTGTCCTTGTATCCCTTTAATCTTCTGCAAATTCTTCTCTCTTCTCATCCATCAGCATCAAAAAATCTTGGTACTTTTGAAGATGTTTTGCTGCAAAACATTGATAATCAGGATTTAGAATGAAAACGATGAAAGATTATTAGCAATAGAACAGCTATAGTGGAAGTATTCTTACATAATAAATGATTTGTTAGTATATCCAGAACAAACAGTGGATCAGACTCATAGAATTTCTGTTTCTTTAAATATGAGCTGGTTGAGTTATTATTATTCTCAGGAGCCAAGCGGGGCATATTAGGGGGGGAAAAAAAAAAGTTTCAAATATGTGTTGGCATGATGCTACAGGAACAAAGGTCTAATAGACCTGGATTCTGCACAATGAATTTTCACATTTGTGGAATAAGCATGTTTTCTACAGTAGAAACAGAGAGAACAGTTCAAACTTTAAAAAGCCTCTACAGACATTTTCAGTTCACATACTGTGTTTTGGTTTGGGATTATTATCTCATGGCTCTTGTTTTTTTCTGGTTTTGGGTTTGAGAAGTGGGAAAAATACTGGAAGAGGTGTCTTTGAAGTGTAATTTTCAAAGAGCATTTAAAAACATCGTTAGAGTCAGCTTTCTGTTTTATCAGGTAGTCAGAGATCTGCTGGGGTGAGTTTGAGCCAATGCGGCAGAAGAATTTCAGTTTAGCAAGTGCAGTTTTTCATTCTGGGCTTGGGTATGGTTTGCCTGAAAAGTCTTGGTGAAGTTATTGCAGTGTCTCTTCTCTCCCCCCAGTGATCGCGGTAAGGAGAGCTGCTCATCATTTAGTTTTCGTCACAAAACAGCTCTGCTTGGGCTTCATTGCACTTGTGGTTGTGTCTTTATATCATGAAAGAGGGACCCAGTTGAGGGACCCCCCCTTTTTTGAGTCCATTTTCCTGGGAAAAGAGATGGAGAATGGGGGCCTCGTTGAGAACAGTTGCCAGCATAGGATGCCTGCTGCTCTCTGGCTCTTCGGGAATTATTAAGGAAAGATAATACATCTTACAACTCCATCCAAGGTACCTGTGGACACTGGGATGGAGAAGGGGCTGGGGTGGAAGAGGAGGTACCCACACATCCTCGGGCAGTGTCCTTGCCCCTCTGCAAGGAGAAATATCATCCTTCCAGCTCAGGATGTGCCCACAAAAGGATTTCTGTTGGAGGATCTTCCAGTTTCTCTCTACTTTGATGACCTTTCAGTGACTTTCTTACCTAAATAGAAACAGGTGTCCCCTCGCAGGGTGTTGGAAGGAGTAATTAATTAATTCATCACTCTGGGGATGTGGAGAGCTGCATCATTGCCAAGTGTTATAATTATTTTAGTTTAGGATTATATGAATCTTTTTTCGGTTTTGCCAGGGTCTGCAATTTATTCAATGCAAGCTGGTAGTGTCTTTGGCAATGAGCAATTTGGTATTGCTTCTCGGTAATAAGTAATGACTTTACTATATAGGGCCTGATGCCAGACCCAGGACTTTTTGCAGAACTAATTTTGCAGAAAGGACGGTTGGGCCCCATTGTAATACGAGTACACAAACTCCAGACATTTCCAGAGCTGGAGACAGCTCACCAAATATATTTTAAATATAATCCTAGGTTGATGGGGTAAAGAGAGTCAAAAACAGTCAGAGTGGACTATCCAAGGATTTAGGACTATCTCCTTCCTGAGAACTTAGATTTCTTTTTCCAACAATTATAGTATTTTGATCAGTTATCCAAGCGTGCCACATACAGTATCACATTTATTCATCTAAAGCACACTAAAAAGATCAGATTCCTAAGGCAAAAATAAGTAGCCTTATATTTTATGACATCATTTGCTATTTTTCCCAAATGGTAACACAGTTTTTCCCCAAATGTTATTATTTCTTGGATATTTAGTACAATTATACTGCATTACAGTTAAAAATTATGTGTAAATATTTATATCATTGCATCATTGTAGATGTATGGAACATTATGGGGCATGCACTAAATCAGTACATAAGCCCTGACATCACATAATTAACAATTCTTCTTGCCACCATATGATTTTTTTTTTATCTATTTAATGGTACGGTTTCTTTTTTAACAAACTGAAATGTGTCAATAGGCCTGACTCCTATTTGTATAATGTTGTTGGAGTCCACATTTCTATACAGTAAAGGGGGGTACGATACAGATTTACGTAGTCTCTTTATTCATGATGCCACATATGAAAAGAAAACAAACAAAAAACCCCATAAAAATATTTAGTAGAAATATTCTTGCTTTATTGTTACTGTAAAGTTTTGTTTTAGAATTCAGAGTATTCTGTGTCCTTCAGAATATTAACTTTATCACACAATCTCATCCTGATTTTTTCAGCAAGAGAAGTGACTTAAACATTCTTGTCTCAAGTTTATTGACAAGAAATAAACATAACCCAAAAAATAACACTAATACATAGTATTGCCTTCTCCCCGCGGCCTTTGTGCAGTCCATATTGCTCTTCTTGCAGCACTGATTCTGAAGGCTAAAGAATGAATAATTTAAATGTTGATATTAATTATTTAATTATTATTTGCAGTTTATTTGCTGCGGTTGAATTCAGGCAAAATTTCTGTGCACGAGGGAAGACTGCTTTAAGAAAAGCTAGAGTATTTCAGTCTTCAGCATAGAAATCTGGGGAGAGAGAAACTCAGGAATAAGTTTTCAAGTAAACTGAGTTTATTAGGACAAAGAAATCAGCTTCCAGGTACAAAATTCAACGTCTTAGGAAGGGAAGGATGAAACTTGTATGTGCATCTCTTCTGAAGGTAAGTTAGCAAAAATATCATTCAATGACAGGGTTTTTAACACATTCGTATTAAACAATTAAAAGGTGCTTTCACAGGGTTACCAACTTCAAAAAAGATTTTGTAGGTTTTCTCACAGATTTTGAAAAGAGATTCAAATCTGAGGAGAAAGTACATTCACCAGATTCACCAGTGTTTGCCAATAATCCAGGAAGTTTCTCCTAGTTTAGCAAACAAAAAGCTGTCCTTCTCTTGACACTGCTATTTG
>KL260215.1:39780-50101 GCA_000699545.1 Podiceps cristatus
ATAGATGTTAATATTTAGGTTTTGAGAGTTACTAAGTTTCTCACAGTTTTCTGTGCCCAGCTGTGAAAACTGCTGACATAACATTAACCACATTGCTGGAAATTAGGGACTAGGATCCTTCTCTTCCCGTGTCATAAAATAACGACTTGTGTGTCATTAATAATCCTGCTTAGGCTGTGTTTGGCTTCACTCTGGTGCTAGCTCTGCAGCTAAGTCAATATGGATTTTCATAATGGAGAGAAACCCACTTGTAATGAACTCTGGTTCATCACTGTGAAAAGCGTGCTCTGTTTACAATGAAACATTGCATAAGCCCCAATCATATAAATGATAATAATAGTCTCAGCAGCTACAGCTCATATTTAGAAATAATAAAACTGAACCACAGAAAATTACTTCAGTTAGTGTTTCTCCATTGTAGTGTGCTGAAATGTAAAGGTATTTTATTTTATTTTAATCCTTACTATTTTCCTTTCTCAGTAAGTAATTGCAAGACTATATGGTTTACTTTAACAAAAAAAAAAAAAAAAAAACACCACAACCCTCTCTGGCTTTTATTTAGCTTATATTCTTAATATACCATGCCATATGTCTGCATCATTATACAGATGCCATACAGTCAGATATAGCAGCGGTATCTATTATTACAATATAATAGTCTTGTATTTTAACTGTGAGATCTCCGTTGTATTGCATTAATGCCTATTGTCTTATTACTCTCATAGTATTGGAGAGAAAATCAATAGGGAGTTGTGACTATTGTCTGCTAACGTGTTTTTTTTATCCCATTGGTGTTATTTTTAGTTCATGATATTATACTGTTTTGTGTAGCTTGTGGAAATTGAAGCATCAAAAGAGAAAACAGGATAGGAATAACTGTTTATAAATATTCTCTGTGATTAAAAAAAAAAAAAAAAGAAAAAAAAACCCTCATAATGCAAACCAACCTCAAAATTATCTAAGCTATCTCTGAATACTTAAGAAATTGCTGGCTGACACTTTGGAAGTTATGTTTGTATTATGAGATGTTTGTCCTTGGGGTTTGGTGCTTGCATCTGTCAAATCAGGGCCATTTCAAGGGTGGAACACTGGATAATATACCTCTTTCTCCCCTGGCTTTTTGGCAATAGCAGCCATCACAAGGGTTTCTCCGGGCTCCCTCAAAATTTGGAGAATCGTGTTACTGGAGGTCAAATAAGCACCTTGGAGGCTGTGCATAGTGACCTGAAATACTTAAGGGGTATCTGACATGAGGGGCAAGTCCTGTCCGTGGCAGCTGGAGGGGGAGGCCAGCAGCACCTGATGCAGGTCCCCAGAGCAAGTTCAGCTCTCACATCCAAGGTGTCTTGTAAAAAGTCTGAAAGAATGAGAGAGGTAAGAGCAAAACACACTCAGTTTTGCTTATTCAACACATTTCTGTAGGCTTATGACACATGGGAAGTGGTGGACCTGTATAAGGCACAGCAGGTCTGGCAATCCCGTGGTGTTACACTGATGTCACCGCTGTTGTAAACAACAAAAATTGGGCTTCTTTCTCGTGTCAACCTCCCCAGCAGCAGGACTGGTTTTCAGTGAGATGCTGCCACTTTGTGCAATCTGGGAACGGAGCCCTTTCCATACATGTTCATATTTGTGTGGCTACAACACCTTTTTTAAAACCTACTGTGCGTTCTATGTAATTGTATATTCCAGTTGCGGACTTCTTTTTCAAAATGTTTCCCTTCACATTCATCTACATTTCAAACGATTTGCAAATGCTGTTAGAAAATCTTGGAAACATAAAACAGTTTGAATTATTTTATTGCTATGAAGTGTGATTTAGGCAATTTCCTAATTAGTTTGTGCCACTTCTTTTAAAAAATGGTAGAGTTCCCGTGGAGCCTTTTATTTGCTTTTTTCATATGAGTACAGGTTTTGTGCCAGGAGGCTTTGAAGGGAAAACTCTAAGGCTGGGTCCTACCCTTTTCTATTCTTTGGGGATTAAATAACCTGACTGAGAAATGTGATGTTAAAGGGGAGCAGAGAGATGGGGTAACCAAAAGAGAGGTAATGATGACAGGTGATTTGATTTGGGAGAAGAGAAACTATGTAGAAGACAAGAAACCAAAAGCAAGAAAATGATTGATGAAAAGAGTAAAGAGAGATCCTGTGATGTGACCTTTCTTGCGGAATATGTAGGAATATACCTTATCTTGAGAGCAATACATTCACAGAAGGTGTTTATATATGAAGTGACTGTTGAGACAGTTTCAGGTTATATAAAAAAGGAAATAATTACTACATGGCTGTTGCCATTAATATCTTGACAGAGCAATAGTGAAATCAGCAGGGAAATTTCTCCTGAGCTGCAGTCCTCTGGTACCCTTAAATTTTTTCAGTTCTGACTCAAGTATCTTCAGTGTGTGAGGGTTCTTTTCATAAAGATCATTAAAATTGGCTCAAGCCACACAGTAAATGCTGTTATGTACGTACATGTCTTACGATGACTTTACTGTAAATAAATGAAAACGTCTCATTGCCCTTCGGGCAGACGTTGTCATTTGCCATTAAAGACAGTCTTTGGTTGAGTTGTATCTTGCTGCTAAAGGGCTCTCCCTCCAGTAGCTATGATGGTGTTACCCCAGATGTCTGTGTCTCACAAATAAATGGAAACGTCTCATTGCCCTTTGGGCAGACGTTGTCCAAGCAGAGCAACATTTGCCGTTAAAGACAGTCTTTGGTTGAGTTGTATCTTGCTGCTAAAGGGCTCTCCCTCCAGTAGCTATGATGGTGTTACCCCAGATGTCTGTGTCTCACCCACGTTGTTCATGGGACGCTGCTGAGAGATTAGAGCTCGCGCCCCAGGGAGGGGACACGCTCACTTTGCACGCACCCTCATCAGGAAGAGTTGCTCTGCTCGGTGCTTGCAATACGGTGGTTTTGGTTCTGTGACAAAGACAAAAGAGATTTTCAGGCACTTTGGAGGATCATTATCTTCTGAAAAAGAGAGGCAGACAACGGCAGAGAGTCCTTGGAATAAGTGCTTATCTCCAACACACACGGTGTCACATCTTGTTCAACCTGGCCAAGCTCAGGTTTATACTGGGGAGAAGGGACAGCTGTTTTACTCTCATATGTTTAGTGACACCCATTTTACAACTGAACTCCCCATTCCTTTATGGGGGCAAACATCTTTTAGCTGCACACAGTCTCCAAAACTGTATTTTTACCTGAAATCCCAATCTAATACACAAAATTGTGGCACAGTAACATTAGCTGTAAGCTTCAGCGGGAAATTAATGTCCTTCAATTCAAAGGGGTTTTTAAATATTATAAACCTGTATTTAAATAATCCAAGTGTATGATTTAGTCAGACCACTTCAAGCATCATCCCTCAGATATTCCTGGTCGTCTTTTTTTTTTTCTCTCATAAATGATTATTCATTACTGCAGTGCATTATAATAACCCCTGGATATCTCAGAGCTCCATTAATCTGGGCATTGTGCATGGAAAAAAGGAGGAGGAGAAAAGAAAACAGAAAAAACATCCAGCCTACATTCCTGAGATCATAACACATAGATGTGAAGGATCTACGTTAAACAAACTTAAATAAAAGGTTTAAATGAATCAGTATTTATAATAGGTAATATTTTTAATTCCTTTTCCATCTTTATCTCAGCAAACTTCAATTGAAGTCAGTGAGAACTTAACCTGATAAAAAGAGTATTTGTGTGTAGTTTATCACTGTTATCTGAATGTGTCACAAACATTGAAGAATTGAACCTGATATTAGTAGCATCAGGAAGTTATTACTTGTCCCATCTTCAAGGAGAACTAGAAAAAAGACTATTGAAATGACCTCTCCAAGAAAATGGAGTATTTTATAGCAGACAGAGAAATGCAATATTTGGCTCCCAGACATTTGCGTTAAGAATCCAGATTTTTCCTCCTTTATAAGCCTGGCTAATTTTAAGAGTTACATTATGTTTATATAGAGAGACAAAAAAGTTGGTAGTCTCAGCCACCAAAGCACTAAAGTGATATCTCAGAGGGAAAGGTTTTACTACTGTGTACTTTCCTTTACTAATTCCTCTTTCATCACGTTATGCCCTAAACATGTTATTTTCATGAAATGAGCCCCTAGTCTTTCATCTCAAAAGCACAGAGGAAATACATGAGGAAATAAGAAAAGAGGTATAGCTGTCCCTTTGACTTTTCCTGGATATTTGCCGTGTTTAATTGTTGAAGAGACAGTCCAGAAGGGGCCAACACTGAATCGAAATCATTGCTAGAGGTTATTCATTGGCCGCTTCCCATTCAGGATACGCAATGGGTTTTGCCAGTTTATGAGGAAAAGTAAAAAATGCCAAAGTTTGGCATTTAAATCCAAAATCGAATAGCTTTTGTGCAGAATTATGGCTCCAAACATATCTGTACTGTATGCACTGGAGTGTGCTCGCCCAGGGTTTGACAGGTTTCATCCCAGTTAATGGATGTCCTGAAATGACAGTAAAGACAAGCGAAATTTGGAGAAGCTCAGAAAGACACTGTCACCATCCTTAACAGTTCTCCACAGAGATGAGCACGTGGATGGAAGAAGAGCAGTGTCTGTGTGACACAGGTCATTTCTATTGACTTTTGGGGGATTGTATCATGGCCATGAGTGTTGTATTGAAACTGCCCAGTGATTTCTTTTTTACTTTACACAAAACTCGTTTCCTATAGATCTTTTATTATTTATCCCAATCCAAACATTTGCTACCAAACAGTAGGTTAAATAATGAGAAATTCAGCATCCTTTCTGTAAGGACACAAAAATATATGCAAGACCAAAGTGTTGGAAAAAAAATCCAAAGAAGCAAACAAAACCTTAATTTGCATAAGGTAACATAAAAAAGGAAAGCAGGTACTTGAGAGCAGAGGATAAGAAGGGGCAGATGAGAAGATGAGGTGTCGTTCCTTTCTGAATCTGCTGAGGCAGACTGGCCAAGGGAAATGAACTCATCCTGGGCTCCGGAGGGAGCCTCCCAGTTGCAGGAGAGAAATCTTCCCAATGCAGTAGTGTGATAAATGTTCTGGAAAACAAAGAAAATTTAGATCTCTCCAGGTACTGAAACAGTTATAAAACTAAGAATGAAGATATATTTTAAAATATAAATAAAACATTTCATGGGTTTAAAAATATAAATAAAGCATTTCATGGATTCCTGCATGGTTGCAGAAATGAATTATTCAGTATCAATTATGAAGCAAATCTTAATGCCGAGTTAATAATTCACAATTAATATTTTATTCAATGAAATTAGCTCCTTTTGCTGCTTGTGGAATATCCCTATTTTATGCTTTTAATTTGATTTGATGTGACATCCTCACTAGTACTTTGGCAAAGTTTATTGCCATCTCCACTTGAACTGCTCAAAAATGTACCTCTCTTTCTACTCCTGGTTTAATGTTTAGGTTCTTTGTGATTAGGCAGATTTGTCTCATGGCATTGTGTAAATTGCCTGATTAGATTAGGGCATGGGCTTTTCTTGCATAAATACACAGCTATGGATCTGCCATTCATTTTCTTCAAATATTTGTGCACACGGGTGTGAAATTCACTTTTTGCAGATACTCATGCAAGTAAAATGTGATTGAATGAGTGCTTCTGAAAAACAAACACATGCAGAAGTTCATGACGGCTGCAGCAAATTCTTTAAACAATTTGAATGAATAATCTCAGGGACTTTCTTCAGGCTCTCTCGGGTTTTTACTTTTTAAAAGTTTCTCAGATCAAAACTCTTTTTGAATGTGTTTTAGGAGTGTAATTATTGTTTTAGTGCAGCTGCTCTCCTCAAACACTTTGTTCAGTTTTCTTGCATCTGTACAAATTGTCCAAATTCTGTTCTTTGCAATGTAACAGCTTTACGGTTATTATCATTACCGGCCTGCACATAGGAGTCCCTCTTTTTCAAGGTCATTCCTGGAATGCAAATATTCACACCACTGTGTGAAAAAAGAGGGGAGAAAAACGTGTTAATTCATTTGCTATTGACCATTACTTTACACAAGGATATTGTTTGCTAGAAAACAAAGGAGAAACACATCAGTCAGTCACAATACATGTCAAATAAGCTTTACAATGTTCATGGGGAGATTTTCCCTTTAAAGAAGTATAGGGCTTTTTTTTTTTTTTTTTTTTTTTCTCCTCCTTATTTTCCTGATTAGAATGTTGGCAGAGAAACACTATAAATTCTATGTGTTTCTTATGAAAGCCCTTCTGGATTATGGGTCCTTTTTCATTTCATGAGATAAACCACAGAGGAAATCTCAGGAGACGATGCAGCTCTGATCAGCTCTCATGAAAGCGATGTGGATTGTCTGTTCCCATTCTGGAAACTTGCAGACAAAGACATACACATTTTAATTGATATATTTATTTTTTAATTCTTAACTTCCTTCTGTCAAAAATTCATGGCCATTGTACCCACAGTCAAATCCCACCCTGAAACACACAAACTATTCAATACCAGCAGGGATGGAGCTTCCTTTCTCAGACAAATAATCCCAGAATTCTGTTTCTGTGAGTTTGTAGAAAGGCAAATGTACTTTGAAATGTTTGCCCTGTTTAAAAATTAAACATCATATGGTTTCACTATGTCCCTTCCCTTGCAGAAGTTCCTCTGTCACCTGATGGTACCCCATGAAGGATATACTTGTGTGAAAAAAAGAAATTATTTTGTTTTGAATTTTCTTCCTCCTTTTTCTTTATTTTTTTCTTAATGTTTTATTTCAACCCACATTGCAATAAATAAATTATTTTCAATATTTTCTGGGGTGCTGGGGTGGAGATGCTTCTGTATTTGAGCATTCCAAATTATTCTGCATCTGAGGGTTTTTTCCTGAGAAATAAGAGTTTATGTTCACTGTTCATTAAGACATTTCTGGCAAAACCAGTTCCTGAATAGAAATTAAGTGGATGCCAAAAATACACAAAATTTGTGAAGCAAAATCTGCCTTTTTTTTTTTTTTTTTAAGCAAATGCAAAGATGTGTGGACACAGCTGTGTTGTGCAATCTTGTTCAAATTTCTCCATTTTCCAGCAGAATCCTGCAGAATTAAAAGGATGGGTCTGGCACAATTCCCCTGGCAGTGCAGCATTCACAGCAGCTCAATTTCCCCCTGCGGTACCAGCTGAAGTGTCCCTCAAAAAGGAGTGACACAGTACTTGGAGCCACCAACTCGTCTCTTCTTCTGAACCCCTAGGTCTCATTTTACTGAACACCTCTATATTGTTAAAGTCTTAAATTATTTATCAAAATCATCTTTAAAACTGACTAGTTCTGTTGCATGCTGAAGTGGAGAGCTGTTAACTCAGTAGGAGAAAGTATATTTTCTCTACCACTAATTAAGTGTCCTATTTTTTCTGGTGCTTGAAGTCATATTTGTGGCATTTCATAAAACTCTTTGATAATTGCTGAGATTTCACATTCAACCGGGTTTCAATAACAGGGTAATAGCCTGTTTTCAGAGCTTCTTATTCCCGCAGAATTTGCATTCACCTTAAAAGTTATGGGAAAAAAATCTCCCGAGAACTAGAACAAAATAAGACTGCTCCACAGATCCATTTCTGGTCTGCAAGGAAGGCTAGTTAATGAGATTTTCAGTTGCCAAAGCTGTTGGGTTTGCAGCTCAGACTTTAAAACCAATTAAAACTTTATTTCTGACCAGTATGTAATATCAGGTAGGAGATTAGGATTTTAAGGTTTCAGTGCAAATATTAAGAAAATCTGCTACATTTTTATACATTTTTAAGAGTGTATGTAGTTGTTTGTTGTGATTTAAATGGAGTGTATAATACTTGGGAATTGTATTTCTGAAATTGTCTATATTGTTAAATTGTGTTTTCAGAAGTTTAGGACAAAACTCACTCTTTCTCTTATACTGGGGTAAATTTAGCCAAATTGGAATTGTAAAAGTATAAGGGAGAATAGAAATGGCTCCCCAAAGATCCAAATTCAGTGCAAAATCTGGGTTTATTGTGTATTGTTAAGTGACACCACGCAAGTCTTTGGAGCATGTGGGTGCACTGAATATATTTATGTGAAGAAGCTGTGAGGGTTTTTGGTGTTTGGATTAGTTAGGGTAAATGTGTTGAAACAGATTAACAAAATGGTAGAGACTCAGAACCAGTCTTAGTAAGGTACAAAAACTGAACATAAAGTCAACAAACCAGAAAAGGACAAGTATAATAAAGTCACAATGTGTAGAATGCAGTTGTCTGCAAGCAGTGTAGAAGAAATTTATTTATTGTGTTTCACTAACTCCTAGTTTACTTGTTTTTTATGCAAGCAGAACAATCATTTTCTAACCTTCAGAAATTAACATAAGGTCTGAAAGTCAAAATAGATTCTCCTTTCCTCCTACACTATCTCCAGAAATTAAGATGTTATACACTAGAGTCAGTAGGTTTCCATCTCCAGCTCAACATGAGGTGAATTTACGTTGGTGATACGGCATGAGGATGTGGAAACCAGTGTGAGCTGAGCTTTGACTTTTCATTTGCCTGGATGGCAAATAAAAAGATGGCAAATAAAAATATTGATTCTGTGTTGAAAACTCAGAAGCCTGTGGCAGAGCAGTGGCAGTTTTCATCGATAACGCTGGGCAGATTTTGCTTTTAAGGTTTGATACAGAAATAGTGAGTGTGCCCGTAAAGCCCATATGCCACTTACAAAGTCAGTTGTCAGAATAACACAACGCTCCATGGGAATTACAAAGAGGTTTCAACTCTATCAGTACAAACAAATAAACAGATCTATTAGTACATGAGGTAGAATAGGGAAATCAGTGATGAATTGTAAAATGGCTGAGTAGATGAGCTGCATTTATAAATATGTCATAACTTATAGGATCAGGGAAAAGAGGTATACCTAATTTGAAAGTCAGGAAAAGCTGGAAACCTTGCAGATTAAACTATTATTAAATAACAGGTGGAAGAAACACTTAGAAAAATACGCAGTTTTCAACCAATAAATCATAAGCTTTTGGGCTACCTGTGCTCTTGGTTCTAGAAGGAACATTGCAAGTGTAAGAAAAAAAGAAACAGTGAAATAGGCTTGATGAGAGTAAGGGTGAACTGAATTTACTGTTTACTAACCATGAGAAAGAAGAAAATAGAGGCCTGATTTGTGAACATGCTTAGGATTTTGTGTTACTGTATAAAAAATTGAAAATATTTAGGATCAGGAACACAAAATGAAATAAGAGATATCAGTGATGCTTTAGATGGATGACTGTTACAGTGAAAAGAACGAGCATCTCTGCAATCATGAGAAAGAAACTGCTGACACTGGTCATTAAGAACTACTCTCAACTGTTAGTTTGATTTGTTTAAATAAGAAATGGACTACTGAAGAGTCGTTGTTGCCTGTGTTGCAATTCTGGTGGATATTGTACCTAGACATGCACATCCTGGGATAAAAGCGTGTGGTTAACCAATGAATATTCCTACTGGATATGAGCTTAAACAGTATTGTCAGCCAAGGTTTTGACAATGCTGAAGGATGAGGTTGATGGAATAATGGTTATTCACCAATAATCAAGCTAAACTGGTAGAAATTTAGACCATCCTTCGTTAAGGTGCCAAAACCACTAATAAGCATAGCTGGTTGGAATATAAACCATTTTCTGTGATTTGTGTATTCTGCAGCTTCTTCTGTCCCCCAGTTTTACTTCAGCAGATTCTCACAAGGACCATGTTTGTTTACTGTACATACTAGGGACTTTATGAGTTGGTCTAGAAAATGACGTTCTCTGGGAATAATAAGAAAGTTGATGATGGGAAGGGAAGGGTTGATTCTTTTTGTTCAGCCCCAGCCAGCGGACAGGCACTAGATGTCCGCTCCCTCCCTCCCCCATCCCGGTGGGATGGGGAGAGACCCGGGAGAAGAGAGGCAAACCCCATGGGCTGGGACAACAGCAGTGGAACAGGCAGTGAAGGGGAAGGGAACAAACCAACCAGCCCCAACACCACCAGTAACAGCGGGCACTTAACGCGGTGTCACAGCCTGGGTCGCTCACCGCCCGGAGCCCAACGCCCGGCCTGGCTGGGGCTGAACAAGCAGCGATTTCTGCCCCCCTCCATGCCCTCCCCCTCTCTACAGGGAGCACAGCGGGCACATGGTATAGAACAGCCCTCTGGCCAGCTCCTGGGGAAAATCAACCCTTTCCCAGCCACAACTGGGACAATTCTTCAAAGTATTATACTGTTTTAAAAGGTTCATTTGATTGTGATTCAGTGTGATTGAAGAGCAGGAATATCATAGGATGAATCATAGAATCACAGAATGTTTTGGG
>JMFS01022821.1:0-11226 GCA_000699545.1 Podiceps cristatus
CTGGCCTCAGGTTGCACAACTTCTCTGGCCACGCCTCACATAGAGAAACCTTTGAGCCAGTACTACCCTGACTTACAGGTTAGATATTTAAGGCACAAAAACTGAGGTTCACCGAAGATGTCTTGTCTTAACTGCTTTTCAGCACAGTTTTTCAATTAAAAAAAAAAAAAAAAAAACCCAAAGAAAAGAAAAAAGAAAAAATAAAAAAGATAAAAAATAAAAAAAGGAAAAAGAAAAAAGGAAAAAGGAAAAAGAAAAAAGAAAGAAGAAAACCCCATACCTGAGAATAATGTGGTAGCATCTCAAAACCTAATACTACAAACCCACAAAATTACTATCAATGCATTCTATAAGGATTACTGCTGTACATGCCAAATCGAAAATGTCCAATCTAAACCTCCCCTGGCGTAATATCCGTTATATTTTGTCTGAAATACGTCAAGTTTGTAAGTTTTCATGGACTTGAAGGTTTGCATTAAAGTACCATGAAAATCAGACTGTGGTTAGGGTTTTCTGGTTAAAAAAATTGGGGGGGAGGAGAAGAGATAACAACACATGGGGGGACAGGAAGTCAAGTTAGCCTTATATACAGATTAACTAGTGATAAAGGAAAACTACAGCAGAGCTGGATGACAGTCCCCACGCTTTCAGACTTTACCTTAATCATAAGATCATCCCAATGTAACCCTTCAGACATGTTAATATAAACAAATATATAGATTACCTGGGAATAATGGAGTAATATTTGTTATCTTGAAAACAACAAGGCATTTCACAGCTGCAAAATTATCAGTAATACTGTGGGAGTTTCATGTACTCTAAATTATATTTAAAATCTATTTACAAAGATGTATGTCAAAACAACATCCATTTTTCCAGAAATATCTTGTCTTTTTGCAGTGAAAAAGTAAATATGGCTTCATAATGTTCCTCCTTAGATCTATATTTCATGTTAATGTAAAAATAAGGAGGATACTGCTACACAGCTTTAGGAATTTTCTCAACATAAATGGGAAAAATGGGAATAAAAAGAACATCTTAAGGATTTGGGTTTTTTGTGGAGGTGCATACCTGTTTATGTTAGATCTCTAGGCACTAGGTAGTGTTACTAGTCTCATTGGAGAACTATTTGGCGAAAAGTACATCATCAGATACCCTCTAACATTTAATTAAACAATATTCTAGATGTTTATGACTCCTATGTGAAATACAGAGAAATAAGATTAAGTCGTTCTGCCTGGTGCAGGCAGGACTTAAAGAAAAATAAAAAGAGCAGAAAATACTGGGTTCTGGGATCCAAGCATACCACAGGAGTTCTCTAACCATAGGGTGATTTTAATTTTGACAACGCTAGAGAGTATCTGTCTCTCTTATTTGTGTTCTCCCTCCACAAAAGGCTTCATAAGAGCACAGATTTCCTTTAGTAAATATTAAAAATAAAATAAAAAAAAAATAATCTCTAAAAATTCCATGGATATGAAAGCTGATTTCAAGAGCTGAAAGCTCTTTAATCAGGATCTGATACTCAACAGAAAACACAGCTGCAAAGTTTGCGTCTCACAGGACTGTAGGCAGCAGCTGCGTTTAAATCATCAGCCAGCAACTGCCCAGAAAGGCAGCTCCAACTCTTTGAGAACTGCATTAAAATCTTTCTGGTAAAATCCTGTTCCTGAGCTGCCTTTCAGTCATCACCTTCCACTACCCAAACTGCCTTCCAGTAATAACCACTCCAAAACTCGTAGCTCAAAAGGATTTGTCCTGATCAGGGAGCAGTGGTTGAGCAAAGCCTTAGCCAGCAAGTGCCGGCGAAGGGGTGAGCTGTCACTAGCCAGCTCGGGCAATTTCACGGTGTGCGGCCACTGAAGGTGAAAGAGCTTCCCCCACACAGCTCTCCCCACTCATGTCCACACGCTCCCTCTGCTTCTTTCACATCAATTCCGCTGTTTCTCAGCCCCCTTTTGTGAATTAAATCAATTTGCCAACCTGGCAGGAAAGTAACCCAGCAAAAGCAACCGGACAGTTTTCTATAGAGCTATTCAGCTGAACGGCTTCGCAAAGCGCAGCGTGAGTGCCAGAGCCAGGAGGGAGCGGGGCACGGGGGGGCAACCTGCAGGAAAAGCAAGAGAAGAGGTGGAGCAACACAAGCCCTTCGCAATAGAAATGCAACACTGGATCAGCTCAGCTGCTCCTGAAACAGCAGCCTAAACCTAACCCAACAGATTTTTTTTCCTCTGCAAATAAATACAGGATAACGCTCGTACTTCACATTTAGTTGGTCAAGGCAACCATTTCATCTATACTGTCAGATCACTAAGTTTGGGAGGTAGAACTTGCTTTTTATGAGAGATCCAATTTAGCAGTTTCTGATGACTCAAAAGTTAATGGCCTTAAAGGGTTACATCCCTTTGTGAGTCTCCTATTGACTTCAATTACATTAGGATCAAAGCCTGGATCTTTACCATTCTACTGTAATTACTTAGTCTTAGATGCACGCCTACAAACATAATAATACTGCCAGTATCTGATATGAAGAAACATCTTTATGCAAATAAAGTGCTGTTTTGATATGCATTGCTAGCATATTCTTACTACTTTTGATATTCTTGATTCAATCATTATCCCTGGTGGGTTTGACCAAATTAAAGCACAAAACCACTTGCACTAGAACACTTATCAACCCAGTTTTGCATGCAGCATAACCACAAAATAATGAATTAGAATATCCTGGTTTGATGTCAGGTTTACATATTTCTGAAAGGGAAAACTGAAATTAAACTTTCAATTTGTATTGAAAGGGCCTATTTGTATTATCAGTAAATACAAGACAGTCATGAAACATTTAAGAGCAATGAGCTAGGACATAAATGCAACAGGAACACTGTAGTACAACATTTACAATCAGTCAATAACCAGTAATGAGAAGCTCACAGAGCTTGCAAAACAGCTACAATTTTTTTTTTCTTAGTTCACTGAAAGTCACGATCACAAGACTGTTATAAGTATTAATAGAATTAGAGTTTTGATGCACTCTCTAAAGCCAGGTAGACTATCTTTTTTCTTTGATAAAAGCTTTATCAAATTTAGGGATTTTTTTAGCAACCTTGAACTATTCCTCCCTTTTACACTGCCAAAATCACAGGTATAGATCAACTCATGTTGACAAGAAGAGCAGGAAAACCCTATCTTTTAAAAAGCAGGTCATTCTTATTTCTTTTTACCTTTGGTTATCTCACTGAATAACACTGTCATGCCTACTGTACAATAATATGACCTGAATGTGTTCCTTGATTTTGCTTGTCTTAGTGGCTTTCACTAAACACAATCTTCATTAACCTTTCCAGAGTTTAAATACAGGCAAACCAGAAACATTAACTTGCTGGTGGGAAATTCTGAAGTATAAGAAGAACATAGTGTTTCATATTTCAGATATTTCTTAAAAAAAAAAAAAAAAAAAAATCATCAAATTATATGAACAATGCCTACCAGCCAACCAAAACTCCAGCTAGGGTGGAATTCTGCAAACAGATTGCTCACAGACTATTGGAATATGCTGAATGGAACCCATCTTGCAAGGAGAGTATTGGAATATGCTGAATGGAACCCATCTTGCTTTTATAGCATTGCAATTTTAGCTCGTCATAGCTTTGCCATGAGTTTTCTTGATTAATGAGGAAGTTCCTGAAATCCAGCTTTATCATACCTATTTATTTTGTCAGTGTTTAGCAAACGCATCCACATCACAGAGCACACAAGAAGGCTGCAGAAGGCTCTGGTCACGGACAAGGTGCAAGGCCCAGCACAAGGGCTAAACTGACGTTAAAAAAAAAAAAAAAAAAAGCTTAAGTAAGATCACACCGCATAAATGGTGCGGTTTCATTCAAGTTCCTTTTGCTAGGGGAAGAACCAAGACTAGGGAGCCCAGGAAGCTAAGGCATGACTTGTAAATTTAACACTGAAGGCAGAAGGTGTGCTGTGCCTGAGGAAAGAAAGCAGACAAGGGACAATCTCATGGCTGGAGTGACTGAATGACCCACTCTAGACAGGTTCTGTCCCACTCATCTCACATGTGATGAGAAAGAAACTATTCAGGCAATTCCTCAAATATGGTTGCTAATCATGCACACCTCATTTTTTTAGGTGCCTGGCTTGAGTGGCTGATGGAGCTGCAAAATTTTCCAACAAGATGTATCTTCCCCGTAGAAACCCTAATCCAGCGAGACAGAGCCAGCAGTACTTTCCCCTCCAGCTTGTGCAGATGCACAACCCAGCTCCTAGCCCCTGCCTAAGCTTGCCCCCAGAGCTTCAGCCTCATCCCACCAGACGGGGCTCCAAGCCCGGACACCCTTTCCTCAGTAGCCATCTCACAGCTCAGTAGCCCCCAGGTCCCTCCAAGGTGGGCATGCCCACACCTCACCATTCATGGACACCAAACTACACACAACTAGATCTTTTGCCCCAGAGCTATCCAGAAACTGAAGGTCTGACACCACCAGCCTACTGCAGACCTTTAACAGGGTAATTTCTCAGGAAACCTTTGCACAAAAAGCAGTAACACAGCCATGAATTATTCTTCCGGTCTTTCCTAAGTGATGTTATATGCCACCTAAGACACAGATCCTTCAGATACTCTCGATGTGCATGACCAAGTGTGCAAACAGGTCGGCTGAGCCCCCCTGAGCCTAATCTTGACCATCCTCTTGGAAAGAACATTTCTGAGCTCACAGGACTCTCGTTATCCATACTAGGAAAAAGGAAAGGGTGAATTATTCAGAGATTCTGTAATGCATTAAGATCTTTAGCAACCATTAACTGAGAAGGTTACTTGTTAGTTTATTTATGAATATGTTTATAACCTAAGGGATCATCCATCAATCCAAATAATCTATGTATACTATGGCCAGTGTTTATAAATACATACCAGAAAACAATTCCAGCACAATTAACCAGCTGTATCTTCTAACATAATGCAAGCAAGCAAGTTAGAAAAATGGAAAGCCTATTTCCAGTTTTATTTTGGAGCTGCACAAGTGACCTTCAATAAATTATTGTTGTTAGACTTTGATAATATACAATTTACTGTATTTCTCCAGATTTAATATCACTATTTTCTGCTTTTAGCTTTTGTTTTAAATTATAACCACCATCAGGTAAGTCATGCTGGTTATATATATATAGCCACTATTAAAAAAAAAAAAAAAAAAAAAAAAGAAAGAAAGAAAGAAAGAAAGGTGACTATGATGAAAAATTTGTGAAAGCCTAGAAACACCTCTGCATTCCTTTACTTTTACCAGAAAAGCACTTCTGGAAAGGGAAAGAATGTAATTTTAGACTTGGCCAGTTCTGAATTCAGGAAAGGTGGATGCCAGTGTAAAGCCAAGGTGGGTTTTCCAACACGATCTCCTAGGACGTTTGTTAAGCATGTGTATGTGCGTAAGTTTAGGGCAGACAGATTGTGCTTGCTGTAATATGAATTACTTCAGCAACTTATTGCTGTAATACTTTAAATGGATTATGAAAATAGCTATATTTAGTCTGCAGCTCTAAATGCTACATGCCTCCCTCACCATAGCAACATACATGTCTTTCAAAGAAAGGGAAGAGAGGAAGAACCTTGAATTCTTGCACTGCAGAGATTAAGAAAGAGTGGGGGAAGGGAAAGTGCTTCACGAGCTTATGAACTTCAGATAGCAATTAAGAAAAATAAAAAAAACTCTATAAATGAATCGATTCTGTTTAATATTTTGCCAATACAGAGTTATAAACTTCTAGAAGTCTGTTATAGAAAGAGTGAATATTCAATGAATAAAGAAATTATCTCTCTTTTTCCATATTATATTGAGTTGTGGAGTCCTATTCCATGGTATCCCAATAACAGCAGCTAAGGAAGGTTTCTTTTTCACTATTTTAGCCTTCACAGAGAGTAATTTAGCTATGTTACAAATGGAAATGGAAAATAAAATAAACCAGAACTTCAGTATAACATGGCTACCTGGAGATGGACAGCTGGCAGAATATCCAGTACTAGAACAGAAGGATTTTGTTCGGCAGAGTTAAGGTATAATAATGAGTAATAGGTCCTTCACAACTGCCAGATAAAAGTTGCTGCTGGAACATAAGGATGATGAAGCCAGTGGTCCCTTCAGTGCTGTGATCAGCAAGGATAACTTATGTTCTGCTGACTTTCTCTGAGAGATTTCATGTACAGACAGTCAAGACTGAGGGAGCTGGGGCTGTTTAGCCGAGGAAGAGAAGACTGAGAGGGGACCTTATCAATGCTTATAAATATCTCAAGGGGGGGTGCCAAGACGAAGGGGCCCGACTCTTTTCTGTGGTGCCCGTTGACAGGAAAAGGGGCAACGAGCACAAGCTGGAACACGGGAAGTTCCATATAAACATGAGGAAAAACTTCTTTCCTGTGAGGGTGGCAGAGCCCTGGCACAGGCTGCCCAGAGAGGTGTGGGGTCTCCTGCTCTGGAGATATTCAAACCCCACCTGGACGCGTTCCTGTGCCACCTGCTCTGGGTGACCCTGCTCTAGCAGGGGGTTGGACTGGATGGTCTCCAGAGGTCCCTTCCAACCCCTACCATCTGTGATTCTGTGAAGACATAGAATCATAGAATCATAGAATGTTTTGGGTTGGAAGGGACCGCTAGCGGTCATCTAGTCCAACCTCCCTGCAGTGAGCAGGGACACCACTACCTAGACCAGGTTGCTCAGAGCCCCGTCCAACCTGGTCTTGAATGTTTCTTGAAGACCCAGGAAGAGGACCTGGCTCAACATTAACATTTATAATGTATCATTAGTGGCCAGGCCAGGGACCAAGTCAGCACCCAGCACTTCGCCTACAGTGGCTCTGCCTGGCCACAAAGTTCAGGTACAGGCAGCCTGTAGGTCAGCACACAATGTCCTCGCTGTGTGAAGGCAACACCAGCCAACCCCTTCTGCCCTCCTACGAGTAGATGGCAATGCTGCCAGGCAGGGACAGTGCCGCCCGTTCTTAGAAGGGGTGCTCCAGTGCTGCCCATTCTTAGAAGGGGTGCTCAGGCTGACGGTAAGTCTGAGTTCACAACTGTGCCCTGCTGTGCACCAGTGTGTGCCCTGAGCCTGTGTGTGAGCGTGGGCTTATAGGCCTAACAGATGGATTGGTCAGTTCAACTGCAGACACCTCCTGTGTAGTCATCTAAAATTCAGAGACGAAATCCATGCAGGGTGGCTGTAAACTTGCCTTTGACATGGAGTACTGATCTAGCTAATAGCTTTCATTTAATGGTATTACTTTCAAAGAAAATAAAAGTCCACTGTCTTATCCTTTCATATGCTTCACAATTTCAACCAGTAACTCCAGACTGGCCACATAAAATTAAACAAACAAACAAACAAAAACCAACAAAAAACCCGTACACACACCTAGGAGGAGACACATCTACTAACTATTGCTTTGGAGGAATGTGGTGAAGCTGGCCATCCACGTTTGGCACTAGATCCCCACTCTCAATGCAAATGACTCCATGGGACCTAAGAGGTGATTAGTGTCTCTCACAGTATTGTATGCTATTATTATAGGATGTACTATGAATACGTAAAGAATTGGATGATGACCGCATTACATGCCCACTCGTGATGATTCTTTGTTTACTTGTAGATTATCAGCAATTACCATCCCAAGTTCTTTCCAATAGAGCTGTAGATCCTTCATGGCCTTGTCTGTACAGTCCACACCTCTAATATTTATTGTCGTGGTAAGTAACAGTGACAAGAGTGGTGAACTCAGTATATCAGGTACTTCAACATCTCTTCATTAACACTGCAGGACTAAAAATGCCTTGCAGGGGACAGAGCTTTTACTTGGTGTAGTGTTATCCTCAGTAAGCAAAAGAAAATCATTGTGAGGCACAAGATGGTGAACAGTTGTTTAAAACTATGCAGTAATGCAATATGGTTCATTTTACAAGATTTTGTGGTTGAAAGGAAAATAGGTCTAGGAAAGAGCTTTAGAAGAAGAGCAAAACTCAATAACCTATTCTTTACTGAATTTCTCGTTAATATTGCTAAGTTAATGAGGACAGATACCTTATTCTTAAATTCTTTGAGAACAGGCCTACAAATACTTTTGGTTTTCCTTTTCATTTCAATGCATTGTAAGTAAATCCTAGCTTGAAAATACCAGACATTAGGACAGCTTGCGTAGGTGTTTAGACTGCTGTAGGACTGGTCTAATTAAAAATAAACACACAAATAAAATAAACACACCTCCCAACAATGCTCTAGAATAGCATTTGTAAGGCAGAGGTTTAGGTATCCTGCCCCACTCTCATTCTTACATACTGCTGCAGAGGGGTAAGATTCTTCCTGCTCCACAAATCCTACACCACTCATTCAGACATTGCAAGGTGGTTTTTTTTTTAAAAAAAAAAAAAAAAGCACCAAAAAAAAAAAAAAAAAAAAAGAAGAAAAAAAGAAATATACATAAACCAAAAGACTCCTGTTAGCTGAAGCATGGCTATTTGCAAGCTCCTTACACAAGAGTACCTCTGCAGGAGTCCTGGGCTATTCCAGTTTCTTCTACCAGCAGCACCCTGAGAACCTGAGCACAGTTTCATGCCCTTCTCTTAGTGACAAAACTGGCACAAGGAGTTGAAACTGGTGTCGAGGCTTCCTGAGCAGCTGGTGCTGCTCCCTTGCACAAATCTGTCTCGATAGCTGATTACTACTTCTGGGGTGGGGGCCCACTAGCAAACCAAGTTGGAGAACTCTTGCATTAGGGTTTTGTATTTTAGCTGTACATGCTACAGGGTCTCCAGAGAATAAAGCAATCACAGTTTACCTACCCGTTTAACATACTAAATGTTGGAAGCAGCCTTTGTCTTTTGCAAATACACTTTTACTCAGTTGTGTATGCCCTATATGCCACATATGTTCATGTTCTATTCTTGCCGAGAAAAGTAAACCACAGAAAGCCATGTTAGCGTAAAAACTCATTTCAGAATTGCCCTGCATCATTTAAATGGTAAAGACTGTATTTTCTTTAAAGGATAATAACCTTCAGTGGCTGATTATAGTTTTTATAATAATAATTAAAAATACTGTTCCTACCCAATCTAAGCACTACTTGAAAAGACAGATTTCCAGAAATTAACTCTGATTGTCCTTCCATGATAAATCACTTTCAATCTCAGATATTTTTTTTCCCCCCTTTCTGCTCTACAGGTGTTTTATTCTTATTTCTGAGGAAAGCTGGACTGTTTGGGTATTAAATTTAGTTTTTAAACAGTAGAAAATATAACATTTAAGAAATCTTTAGTCTTGTTCAACAAACTACTAAATCAACTGTATTTCTCAATTTTACTGAGAACAGCTGGCTGAGAAACGATTCCTATATTTAGAGAACAAGTAGATTTCTTGAGAAATAATTAGGTATTGTTAACAAGGGTTTTTTTTTAAAAAAAAAAAAAAAACAACACACGTCTGTCAAAGACTCAACCCACTCTTAGTAGGGGCGTGGATAATTACATACTCATTTCTAAGTAACTGAGTTGGATCAGTCACTGCAATATACAGCATCCTGGAACAAGAAATATCTGTTTCAAATAAGAGTAATAGCAAAAAAAACCCCAAGGCCTCAGCATTTCAGGTAACTTTTCAGCCTTTGGAAGAGTTCCGTGTACAACATATCTTTATCTTGTAAGCCAAATTTCCATTTCCCTCTACCCAGACAAGACGCTCAGGTCAGTATTTTTCTCTAGTATTTTATAGAATTAAACATGCATAAATTCTCTGTATAGAAGAAGTCTGAGCTCTCTGAGGCCCATGTAAACTTACGCACACAGAGCAGATCTGACGCAAAGCAGCAGCATAAATTCATTAGAAGAATATCACGAAACCTACCTGTACACATTCAGTGGGTGGGTTTGGATTTCTGCCTAGCTGTAGTTCAGTCATGTATTTAGAAATTCCAGCCAACGTACAAAATTCCTGACTCTGCTTGAGCAAAAATCCCAGTAGAGAATAAGCAGAGTGCAAGAATAACTACAGCATATGGGTACAGCAACAGCAGTAGGAACATATATTTTCACAGAATAAAGATCTAAGGTTTGGTCTGTTATAAAAAGTCAAAAACAGTTTGGTTATGATGTTTAAAAATATTCAGCTCTAGTACAGCTCATGGCAGTGTATTCCACATATTAACATTCTCTATGTGGAACAGCCTTGACATGTAAAAGCAACTTATCCTAAGAGTCAAATCAGCACATTTAGCAAATCTGCTACAAAACTTTGCCATTTTTGAGTTAGTGTAGATTTAAGAAGATAGGATCATCTCCTAGAATGGTATAACAAGCATAAAAGAACAGGATTGCATTTATGCTGGGGGGGAAATAAATAGCCCATCTAGAAACACTGTTACTTCTGTGAACACATCTGCTAGGACAATCCTGCCTTTCACAGGCTGCAGAACCTGTGTTCGTGTGAAACATAATAATATGAAAAACATGGATGTGAAATCAAAAAAAATTTTAGTACAAGGTCACAGCAATGTATCAAATATCACTATGTTTTATCACAAAAGGTAGATTTTCTCTGAAATCCACAATTGCCTTTTGAAATATAGCCATCAAATAGTGCTTAAAAAAAATACAAGTGGTCTCACTCAAACTGGAAAAAGTCCAGAAAGTACAGTAAGAAGCATATTACCTCCAGTGCAGATATAGATACCCTGCATTATTTTTCATTTAAGCATTTCCACGTTCCCAGTCCTTGTTGTTACCCACCCATACATTTTTGCTATAGCATTATTATACATATTAAAAATCAACTAGATTATTCACATCAGACACTCATTTCCGGGCCTGTCTTCTAAACTACATAAGACAGTCATTTCAGATTGGGAACATCAGATGGTGGGAAAATAATAAGCCTTCTGAGGAAAGGAGTGAATCTAAATAGGTATATAGAATTACTGCACAGAAAATTTCTCCTACACAGTTACTGAAGGGCAGGCATGGCCTCAGTCTGCCCCCGTGGCACTGATCATACGGCCCCTGATGAACACCTCTGGAAGAGGGACCTGAATGAATTTAAAGCTATTATTTTCTGGGGCACAAACCTAACAAAATTCTCACTGATTTAAACAAAGGAATGTTGTGGTTTAACCCTGAATGGTAACTGGACCATGTAGCTGCTCGCTCACCGCTCCCCCACCCCAGTGGGGTGAGGAGGAGAACTGGAGAG
>KL260216.1:0-20677 GCA_000699545.1 Podiceps cristatus
TGTCTTGGTAAAGTGTATTTATCTCAACCCATGACCTCTCTGTTTCTCTTCCTCACCCCACCAGGGAGGGGAGGGATGAGTGAGCAGCGGTTACCGTGCGGGGTTAAACCACACAACAACCTGTTGGAGCGGGTCCGGAGGAGAGACACAATAACTATCAGAGGGCTGGAGCACCTCTCCTGTGAGGACAGGCTGAGAGAGTTCAGGTTGTTCAGCCTGTAGAAGGCTCCAGGGAGATCTTAGTGTGTCTTTTCAATTCTTAAAAGGGGGGCCTATAAGAAAGATGGGGGAAAACTTTTTAGCAGGGCCTGTTGTGATAGGACAAGGGGTAATGTTTTTAAACTAAAAGCGGGGAGTTTCAGACTAGTTATAAGGAAGAAATTTTTTACAATGAGGCTGGTGAAGGACCAGAACAGGTTGCCCAGAGAGGTGGTAGAAGCCCCATCCCTGGCAACATTCAAGGCCAGGCTGGACGGGGCTCTGAGCAACCTGATCTCATTGAAGGTGTCCCTGCTCACTACAGGAGGATTGGACTAGATGACCTTTAAAGGTCCTTCCAACATAAACTATTCTATGACTTGGAGGGGGAAAACATTTCTGCAAAGATAAGCCCCTTCATGGTAGGACTGAGGAGGGAGCCAAGGTAGCAGGGTTTCTTAGAGGCAGGGTTTGGAGTAGGGGGCCCTGAGGATAAGCTGTAATGTGCAGTTCAAAACCACCTGTGACTTCAGTTGATGCCTTGACCTAACTAGACTCAGGGGTCTGTAGCATAGCCATGCTGGTTGCAGCCTCTCAGCAGATAAAATTCAAAACTAACTAGTGAATTTAGATGCTTCAAGACACCCAGCTTGAGTCTTCAGTAGGCTGAATCTTCCAAAAGTCCTGAGCATTCAGCCTTTGAAAAACGGGATTCAATTTTTAGTGTATCAATTTGACTTTTCAGTTTGGGGATGAGATGGGTTCTCCCCCCCCCCCCTTTTTTTTTCTTCAGAAAAAGGGAAAGCTTTTGAAACCTTAGCCTTTAATCTTAGTAACTTCTGAGCCATCTTCTATGTGAAGAGAGGAGATAAATTATTGTGTACTCATTTGAGGATTTACAGCTCACTGGCTGACCCACAGCATTTGTCTTGAAATACAGGGGCTGGTGCAGAGGTTTCTCACAGAGCAGGTGTCGTGTTCCTGTCTGGAGTGAGCAAACAGTGTGTGCAGTGGGGGGATATTCTTTGTCTGTGCATTAGAATATCTGGATTGATGACTGCTGATGCCTTTAATCCTTTTGCACGTCCCTGTTGTGCAACCACTTTAATTATTTGATTTACTAGTAGCACTGTACATACGAAGTGAATTTCAGAACTGGAAGTGTTTGTTTAGAGTAGCTTATATTGGCATATAACAAAATAATTTGTGCCCTTGCTTATTACTCATTACATGTCCCTTTTCTTTGATTTCCATCCTGGCCTTCCTTTGCTTCCATCCATCCAGTGCCTTCCTCTGCTCACTCAGACTAAGAGTTCTGTTCAAGTACTGTGTTTTAATATTTCTCTCTTCTCTGGGGAAAAAAAAAAAAAAATCAATGACTAGGACAAGTACAGCAGCAGAGAACTGACCTGGCTGTACTTCAAACCAGTAATGTCCATGATAAGAATCTGTTGAACTGTGTTTTAATCTAGCTTAAGAACATAAGTATAACTGCAAAAATGATAGATTTGTTTAATTATAATGTGTCCCGCTAGACTCAATCTTATTCGGAGCGCTTAGGCAGGATGAAAGCACCTAGTGAAGGATGCATACTACAATATCCAAGTGCGTAAATCTTCACATTAATCACTTCCATAATACAGTGGCAACACATACATGCAAAGACTTGCTCGGAAATTCAAATTTTTACAGTAAAACTGGCTCCTGTGAGCAGAACTCCTAAAATCTTAAAGCCTATAAAACAGGGGTGATGGACACAGAGAAGCACATGTGCTAGAATAGCTGTTAGCGTATGGGCTGTCTTAATCATTTGGGATGTATAAATCCATCTTTAGTCTGTCCTGCAAGGCAGATGGTGGTGGAACTCCTTAACTGCTGTACTTGTCTCTCTACGAATTTCTACACAAGCAACCAAGATCCTGCTGCTAAAGCAGGCAGTAAGTTTGTGGTAGGAGCAGGTTCAGCCCCTTGCTTGGAGTCAGGCAAAGATGTCAAGCTGGTTGTTTTGCCTCTATAACTTTGCTTTAAAAATCCACCTGCAGAGTGAAGAACCTTTCTGAGCCCCTCGTGGTCCCTTCTGTGCTAGGATCCTCCTTGTTGGAAGCTTGATCCAAAGGAAATGTCATCTTTGTTGTCCTCCCTCCTCAGCCAATCAATATTTTTCTAATGATGGAAGAATTCAGGTGCCATCAAGCACCTCTTTGGTGCTGAATCAAAAGCAGCAGAATTTAAATAGATGCTTAAGGTAAACTCTAACATGGTATGTCATAAGTGGGATGGATAAGACAGAGACTTGAACAACCTGAATCTCCTCCTGCCTTCATTTATCCAGAAACATAGAGATTGTCCTAATACATAAGGCTGTTAAAAGATATAAGTTCATGTTATTTGGGGGGTATCATACTTTCAGAGGCTATAGAGGAAGGCACAAGGGTTTTCCTATGCAGATTTAGGATTTGCAAACACCTATTCTATACGATTGTCACAGCTACAACGCTGCTCAGAGAATTTGGTACAGTGCTCTGGTTTCCATGTCTCCAAACAGAGCTGCCCAATCTCTGGAAATCCTAAATGTGATAGCTATGCAGGCAGTCATCAATTTGATGTCTGGTCCATGCAGTCACAGTGAAGTTGCTATCTTCAGAAATCCTGTGGTCTCTGTGGTGGAAACCTCCATGATACATTCTGTGGAGGATATTTTGCTTTCTGGAAAGGAGCCACATACTTTTTCACTGGATTGTTGGTAGGTGAAGCTAAACCCTGAAGCTGTGACTTGGCATAACTCTTTCAGCTGACAGATAGGAATGCTGCACTGTCAAGTTTATAGTTGTAAATGACTCTTGAGTGTTGAGGGAGGTAAAATTTATATTCCACTTCAACAATTTTTTACTGTTTCCTTGTGAATGACACCAACATGATCATCTGAAGATGGAAAAAGTGTTAAGAGTTACCACAATGGATTAGGGCTTGTCTGTTTTCTGTGCACTCTGCACTGCATCCCTGTGTTTCACTTTGGGTGGCAGGCTTTTTTTTTTTTTTTTTTTTTTTCAATAAAACACAGGTTGGGTCAATTCAAATTATTGTGATTCTGGTTCTGTGGATTCTATTCACATTCTGCATTAAGTACAAAACAGAAAAGAAAAAAAATCAATCTTCACACAAAGGACTTGTTGCTGGATGCTGTCTTTGCTTCACCCACTTTCTAGCTGTGTGAAAGGAATTAATGAGGCACAGATCACAAGCTGATGTTTGTAGTTGTTCAAGGGCTTTTTTCTTTTGCTTAACTCAACTAAATAAGGACCGTTAAATCTCTGCTAATTTCTTTAATATTAAAAACTACACTTAAAAGTATTTTCTCATTAATCTGCGACAAACCATAAAATGTACTATTTTCACCATGACTATGGTGAAAATGGCCATGAAACTTGTCAGCTTTGTCTCAGGCTTATACAGTGTTGTAATAATGGATGTTATCCTCCTAAAATATTTCTGTTTTCTATTTAATTTGCATGCATGAATTATTATACCAATTTTAGTTATCAGTAAATGACTATTTTTTTATGGGAGTGACGCACACCAGAGCTGAGGGCCTCTATCCTATGACCTAAAAGTCATTCTGCCAGAGATGCTTAACTGGTTTCTAACTGCCTCATTTTTAAGTGCGAATGACCTTTATAAAAGGTGCTGAAATGACAGGGCTGAAGAATGGAGCCCTATTAATCTTTCGAGGTGACTTTAGCATAGGCAAGAGATAGCAAAGGTACAGCAAGCTCGTGTAGCATTGCGATGGAAGAATGTGCAAATGTATCACTGGCAGAATGTGCAAAAGGCAAATATTAGCTGGACAAGAGGTCTGGCTGTGGGTTTAGCCAAAACTGATGTTTTCTGTAGGTCAAAATACATAAAGCATTTCCCATACCAGCAGCAGACAGACCAAAGCAGGGGTGAAAGGTCTGGAGTACTGTGCCTAATGTACTCATGTACCTGGTCCTTAAACCTTTTCTCTTTTTGATTTCCTGAAATGCTCTTAATTCACTGGTTTCGAGATCCATCCGTAGATGTCACATCAGTTTGAGGTTTTGGCAGGTGGAGAATTGCATTTCCTTTTCAGGTCTTTCTGGCTTGGTCACTGCCAACACAGCAGAATCATAGCTGTTCTGAAGGGGGTGTGCTAGCTGGTATCTCCAGTTTGAGTTCTGTGTCTCTCAGGGAGAAAATGGATGGTGTAGGCATCATCAAGCCTAGGCTTTGAAGTATTAAGTGGGAAACTGAAAGAGCTAAAAGAAATTGTCTTTCATCATGAAGATCTCTGATCACTGGAAAACACAGATGTCAGCAAAGAAGTTCACAGTGCTGGGTATGTTGTTCTCTCATCCTGTCTGTTTCCACTATTCAAATGTTTGTGGCACTGAAGTGTACTAAAGCCTGGTGCTTCATGCTATTTTTTTTTTCCTACCCTTTGAGTCAGCTCACTAGACTTAGATGGGCTGTAAGAAGCTGCCTGTTTTCTAGCTGATCAGTGGAGGCTTAGAAGGATGGAGATCAACCCTGACAGGCAAATTATTGTATTTGATATCTGATATAGAGAAATCATCCGAAAAGGGTGGAGAACATCAGTGCTGAGATAAAACATAACTAAAAAACTTTCTAACAGTGTAGGTTCATAGAGGACATGTTGACTGAACTGAAAATTTGAGACAAAATGTTTTTCTTCTTCCCTCTAGTTCTTGTATCTTCAGGATCCAGAGAGTTACAAAGTCATTTGGTGATAATGCTTTTTGTTTAAAACCTCTAGCCAAAGAAATTATATGGATTTAGAGTAACTGCAGAACTCACTAGGGGAAGTGGACTGTGCCTGTTGCCACCGACTTGCACCCAAGCAGGTTTAGCCGGTGCTGACGTTATGTGGGACCTGCGGTGCCTTTGAAGCACTTTATTCCAAGAGTCCCTCACTGCTGGCGCTTTATACGTGGGTATATACTTATCTTTATACAAATATTTATTTAGCTCGGCTTCTACACAACACTGAGAAGATCATGTAATCTTTTGTACCTATGTTTCCCCTCATTTTAAAATGAGAATTATAATACCATTGCAATGTTATTTATCTAGTGCTTTTTGCACTTCTAAAAAGGAATTTTGATATGTGGAGTACACTTAGTCTGCTTCCAGCTATTTTTCTGCTGAGTGCCAACGTTACTGTATGCTTCTGTCTCATGGGCTAAGAGACCAGCTTTCATTCCTAAAAAGGCAATGCCTTCTGGTTTCATATATGCCTGCATGTAGGTGGATATGCAATGGAGAGCCCTGATGTATAGGGGAAGTTTTGGACCATTTGGTAATGTTGAAATTACTGTAAGAGCTCTTGTGTTTAGCCTTGTTGTGCTTCCTCCTCCCCAGTTCATTTCCTTCTTTAAATATTTTATTCTACTTCTAGTTGAAACAGCAGGATAGGAAGTACCTTGAGGGAGAAGGAAAGGTATTACTTTGTTTTATGGTTCATTGTTCTGCAGGGGGAACTTGAAAATACACAACTCATGAACTGAAAGCCTACAAAGCTATGTTAGATTTTTGTTGCTCGTTTCCATCTAGAAGGGGAGGCTGAAAATGATTCATTAAACAGAAAACAGAGGAGAACTATGACAAATGTGTGATGTCTCAAGTACTCTCAGAAATAGATTTGGCATTCTCTGCTGAAGAAGATATTATGTTATTGGACAAAGCTAATCAAATTGTCCTAAGCTTTTTTTGACAGTCTTCAGCTCTCTGACAGTATATATGCAATGCTTAGCCTGCAGAAGTCCTATCTACTGAAGTCTTAACTGCTCCTTAAAGTCTAAAGTGTGCAAGTCTAGGCCAGAAGAAATTTTGATGCATCATCTGTAGTAAGGTACCCATCTCCTCCAAAAGTGTGGGGGGAGTATATTGGAATTATTATTTTGTTTTGTTCTGGTGCTTAATGTTTGGAACAGATCCATGCCTGATATCCTTTCCAAATGCTGTGCATTAAATATAATGCAAGACCTCCTCCATTTATGACTGAATATTTCTATATGGTAGGCACTTTTACTGTGGCTGTAGCAGTTGTTCTTCATCTGGTCCTTAGTCTTCTTTCTTTAGATAATCAAAGATAACCACTACTCCACTTATATGCTGAAATGTGCTAAAAAGCTATTCTTCCTTTTTTCTGCATAATGCTAAGGAAAAATCTATCATTAAAGAACTTTCACTAGAAAGCTAAGTATCAGGTCTTCTAAATTTCCCAGAGGAAAATATTTTTACCCTGAACAAACTCTTATTTTTCACATAACTCTTGAATATATTACACAAATTGAAGATATAGACACAAACTTAAACTGGTCAAAAAAAAAATCGTAACAAACAACAATTTCAATACCCCAATTACTTCCAAATTTCCTTTGGCTGTGAAGTAAAATGTCTGCTTTATTTTCTTGAGCCTTGGTTGCAGTGAGATTAAACAACAAATGTTGAATTGAGCTGTAGACTAATGCTGGAAGCAGTGTCTGTCCTGGGAAACTCTTTCAGGATTTTCAAAAATGTTTCCTTAAGTTCCTCACAGAGAGAGGAGAATTGTTGCTTGCATCTTCTCTTTCTTTATCCTTGCCCCCAGCTACACCAATAGCAGGGTAATCAAAATACTTACTTGGAGTGTAGGAAACAAGAAGCCATTTAAACCAAGCAGGCCATCTGAATTCTGGTGGGAAAACAACTCCTCTGTTGCCAGTCTCCCACCACCCGTTCCTTTTGTTATGCCTGTCACCGAGCTCTGTTATTCAAGATAGAAAATCTTGCTGTTCTGTCTTAGCAACAGCATCACAGAATATCTCAGGTCGGAAGAGACCCATAAGGATCACTGAGTCCAACTCCTTGCTCCTTGCAGAGTTACCAAAAACTAAACTATATGACTGAAAGTGTCATCCAGATGCTCCTTGAACTCTGGCAGGCTTGGTGCTGTGACCACTTCCCTCAGAAGCCTGTTCCAGTGACAGACCACACTCTCAGTGAAGAACCTTTTCCTAATGTCCGATCTGAACTTCCCCTGATGCAGATTCATTCTATTTCCTCGGGTCCTACCACTGGTCACCAGGGAGAGGAGATCAGCACCTGCCCCTCCGCTGCCCCCCCTGAGGACGCTGTAGACTGGGATGAGGTCACCCTGAGGAAGCTGTAGACTGTGATGAGGTCACCCCTCAGCCTCCTCTTCTCCAGGCTGAACAAGCCAAGAGACCTCAGCCACTACTCATAAGTCTTGTTTTCAAGACCTTTCACCATCTTGGTCGCCCTCCTCTGGGCACACTCTAATAGTCTGATGTCCTTCTTATACTGAGGTGCCCAAAAGCGCACACAGTACTCGAGGCGGGGCCGCACCAGTGCAGTGTAGAGTGGGGTAATCGCCTCCCTTGACCGGCTGGCCATGCTGTGCTTGATGCACCCCAGGACAGGGCTGGCCCTTTTGGCTGCCAGGGCACACTGTTGGCTCATATTCAACTTGCCATCAACCCAAACCCGCAGATCTCTTTCCTGACGGCTGCTCCCCAGCCTCTCATCTTTGAATTTGTACATATCACCAGGATTATCCCATCCTAGGTGGAGAATTCTGCACTTGTTTTTGTTAGTTGTCATACGGTTGGTGATTGTCCAGCTCTTCAGTCTATCCAGATCTTGAGAGGGAGTCCACAGCTTCTCCTAATTTAGTATCATCAGCAAACTTACTTAATGCACATGCAGTTTCTGTGTCCAGATCATTTACAAAAACATTAAAGAGCACTGGCCCTAAAACTGAGCCCTGGGGAACCCCACTGGTGATTGGCTGACAGCCTGATGTAACCCCATTTACTATAACTCTTTGAGCCCAATCCATCAGCCAATTGGTCACCCAAAGTATTAGGGACTTGTCTAGCTGTGTGATGGATGCTTTGTCCAGAAAGATACTTTGAGAAACAGTATCAAAAGCTTTGCTTAACTCCAGTAAAGCCCCAGTCTACTGGCTTCCCTTGGTCAACTAGATGGATGATATCGTCATAAAAGGAACCTTAGTTAAGCAGAACTTTCCCCGCATGAACCCATGCTGGCTATGACCAATGAAGTTCATTTCATTTGTATAAAGGGAACCCAGTGTTTCATTGAATGGGTTCTGCTTGAGGTTTTTAGGCCTGGTGCTTTACCTTGAGCATTTAGTTTTGCAAGATAGAGGCAAGGTCACATAAAATGTACTTTCAGGGGCACTGAGAAAGGTGCTTATCACAGATGTTCCTCTTTCAATTCTCTTTGCTTTCTTTTTCTCCCCTATTCAGATGATTAGGCACTTGATAAACAGCTTGGAAGAAATATTTAATCCTGATTTGCTGGTGGGAGCAAGGAATTAATATCTGGCATGGATGTTCAGCACTTCTGTGGAATTTCTGAAATCAAAAGCTAAGAATTTTTTGGTTAGTTGGGTAATGTAAACGCTATTGTGCAATAATCGAGGAACAAACCTTTTCCTATCAACAGAGCACTTACAGAGGGATTATTAGGGTGTTTCTTTATAAAGTTCATTAGCAGAAGTCTTAGCTAAGTTAATTAGTTTTTCTTCACATAAGTGTATACATATCTAGCTCTCTTTTCCATCTTCTATAAAGTCCTTCATCACTAGAAATAAAATTCTTTCAAGTAATGGTTATCATAATATGAGTTAACAAATCTGTGCTCTGTAGGCACACCCTAGAGTATAATAACCTCAGCTGAGGGTTTGTGGCTCATGATAGCTTGAGGTGTGATGTTACATTATGGCCAAATCTGAAGGTTACGATTTACTTTAAGACCTTTGTTACCGGGGGCAGTGACTGAATTTGTTCAAAGTTAGCCTTTCTCACAGTATTTTCCCCCAAACTATTTAGCCATTTAGACTGGTACATACATTGAAGATAAAACAATCTCCATCACTTTTGCAAAATATTTCATAAAGGCACATCAACGACTCAATTTCTGTGGCCTGGTTTTAGGGACTTACTCTGCATGTGTGTAAACTGATATTAAATAGACTAAAAATTATAAAAAAAAAAAAAAAGACAATGCCTTGATTCAAGTAGGCAAGAAATTGGAAGCTTTCTGGACAGTCACCAATCAATGACCTAGTAAAATTGATTTAAGAGTAGAGAGTCTAGGAGAATGCTGTTACTATACCATGTTACAATGACATGAAGATCTCTCATTTGGACACCTGACTTTCGAGCTTTTTTTGAAGGGGAATCCTAGACAAAACATCTGTTTTATTTTACATTGAGTAGGTCTTTGAGATCCTGCTAATATATTGATCCCTAGCTCCACTCTTAAGTTGGGCATTAACTTTTTTTGCCCTCTACACTTTTCATTCTTGGGGGGGAGGGGGAGGTTGGAAGGGGTGTGGGCACACCACAGGGGGGGAAAAAAAAAAAAAAAAAAAAACACACCACGGGGGGGGGAAAACAAAAACTGTCAAGGTCACCTAACAAGCTTCCTTAGGCTGTTACTTCAACAGTGTAAGGACTACCTGTTCTTCCTACAGTTCTTCAGCTGTAGGATCAGGAATGAGACTTGCCTGAGCATCTGTAGCATGAAGTCTGGACAATATAGGTTTTCTACTCCAAAAGAATTTTACTTCTTTCTAATGAGAAAATACCATTTTTCTTTTTCAGTTTCAAATAAAGCGTTCCTGTGCCCCTGCTTTACCCTTTGCTCTATTACTGAAGAGTTGCACTGATTCATGCTCACAGAGTGCCTGGGTAAATGGAGCTTTTTAGGGATGTAAACTTTTTTAAGGACTATAGTACTGTTCATTTGCAAGTTGCAAAGATAATGTAATATCCAGAGGTATTAGATTTTTTTAATATACAAGCTCCAAAAAAAGTGGAGCATGTCCATTAAGTCTTTGATGTTTGTGCTACAAAGCCAGTTCTTGGTATAACTAAATAAATGTAACTTGGTCATGCTTTTAATCCAGGCAGCCTTCATCCTGTTCAGTGAGAGAGGCTTTAGCAGAGAAAGGGCTGATATGTACAGTGCTCAGCTGAGTCATTTAATGCATGTTCTCAAAAGTTTGTCAGTATTGATTTGCTTGCACTAAAAGCCCCATACAAAAATGATCAGGTACAAACTATGGGATGGATGGGAAAGGTGGGGGGGGGGAAGACAATATGCAGGTTGTGATTTATTTTTTGCTACAAGAGTTTTCTGGGAAAGATCTGGAATATCAGTCAGGTACAATAACTGCTCTAGATGGTAGATAAAAGAATAAATCAGACAGTTATGATGTTTAAATTCCTTTTACCCCATGCATAACAGCCTGAATTACAAAAGCTTCTGTCCTAAATAGAGTCACTATTTTGAAATTAACTGGACTGCAAACAGTCATATGCTTTAGGCAACTCCTGGACAATTAATGTAAAGTATGCAGATTTGTAGAAGTCCTGTCATACTAAAATATACTTTCCTTACCCCCAGTTCTTTCTTTCCCCTTTCTTTGCGATTTTCTTCTGCAAAACACAAGAATTGCAAAGCTCTACCCGCACTCTTTATGTGCCCTTAAGGGAGGAGCCTATTTTACTCAGATACCAGTCACTTTTCAAGATATATCAACTTATCAGCATTGACTCAGAGAAAATTGAAGGTGCAGAAGGTGACTTTCACAGGAAGATGGGCAAAAGGTTCTCCTCTGAGCTTGCACTCTGAGCTTATATACAGTGTTACTGTCTATACTGGGACCAGTGCTCTTTAATGTGTTCATCAGTGACATAGACAGTGAGATTGAGTGCCCCCTCAGCGAGTTCGTAGATGACACCAAGCTGATCAGTGCAGTTGTGACGCCAGAAGGATGGGATGTCATCCAGGGAGACCTGGACAGGCTGGAGAGGTGGGCCTGTGTGAACCGCATGAGGTTTGACAGGCCAAGTATGACCTGGGATGGGGCAATCCATGGTTTCAATACAGGCTGGGAGACGATGTGATTTAGAGCAGCCCTGTGGAGGACTTGGGGGTGCTGGTGGATTAGAAGCCGGCCATGAGCCGGCAATGTGCGTTGGCAGCCCAGAAAGTCAACCATATTCTGGGCTGCATCAACAGCAGTGTGACCAGCAGGCTGAGGGAGGGGATTCTCTCCCCTCTTCTCTGCTCTGGTGAGACCCCACCTGGAGTCCTGTGTCCATTTCTGGAATCCCCAGCATAGGAAGGACATGGATCTGTTGGAAAGAGTCCAGAAGAGGGCCACGAAGATGATCCGAGGGCTGGAGCACCTCCATTATGAGGACAGGCTGAGAGAGGTGCGGGTGTTCAGCCTGGAGAAGAGAAGGCTGTGGGGAGACCTTCTAGCAGCCTTCTGGTACCTGAAGGGTCCTACAGGAAAGCTGGGGAAGCGCTTTTTAGAAGGTCATGAAGTGATAGGATCAGGGGAATGGCTTTAAACTGGATGCTGGTATATTTAGATCAGACATTAGGAAGAAATTTTTCTCTCTGAGGGTGGTGAGGCACTGGAACAGGCTGCCCAGAGAAGGTGTAGATGCCCCATCCCTGGAAGTGTTCAAGGCCAGGTTGGACGGGGCCTTGAGCAGCCTGGTCTGGTGTGAGGTGTCCCTGCCCATGGCAGGGGGGTTGGAACTAGATGATCTTTAAGGTCCCTTCCAACCCAAACCATTCTATGATGCTATATCAGGGGTCATCTTGTTCACCAGCCCCGGTCACAGACCCATGTGCACACTAACTTAGGAGGAAACATAATTAAAATCAGCTCAGTGGTACATCAGAAATTAAAATAGCTGCCACCCTGTACATTTAACTTCAGTCTTGTCTCTTTACAAACAAAACTGGTTCTGCTGGTGAGTTATCTGTCTAGTCTGGTATGGAGACAAACCTCTTGGTGACTAATAAATTGCAAAGTCGTCATGTGCAATTATGCATCTACCACTGAAAACAAAGTGATGCTGTTTTCAATTTCTCTTCTGTGTTCCTATAAATAGCAATATTTTTCATGTGTTTACAAATGGCCAGATTCTGCTTTGATATACTATTTGTCCTGGTCTGTGCGAGCAGGTGTGGAAATTGGTGAGCTTGGATTTTCAGGTGAATTACATTTTTTTTTTCCTTGTATAGAATTACAACTTAGTGAATCTTTTATTTCTGTAAGAGAAACTGAAAATAGGTCATCTGAACTCTCTATTACTGTACTGTACATGCCCCTCGGATATTGGAGAAATTGAGACGTGTCGGTTAAATACAGCAGACAAAATAATATGCATGTCAATCAGTGACTGGAAACAGTGTCCAAAATGTTATTTATTGCAAGTTTTCATCAAATATGCATTATTCTAATGATAGACACATTACAAAGACAGACACTTTGGAGAAAAATGATATGGAAGAAGACTAAAAAAGATTGCAGTCTACTTGGTGGGGAAATGTGGTTTAATTTAAAAATCATATAATTGTTATGGAAAGACCATATAAATCAAACATGTCACTGTTGACAAGATTTTTATCAGGCATTCTAGTCTACTATAGTGTCCCAAATACCACCCAATGAGTATGTGTAATAAAGTCAATTTCCAAGCTGTTGCAGTAAGAATAATGATATAAGTTTTCCTTTCTCTTTAATTATTGGAAAAGTTTTGCCCTATTTTTTTGAAGGACATTGGTATGAATAAGGAAAAGTGCATAAATAGAAAGAAACCACCCACTGTGCCTATAAACTTACATACAGTACATCGTTCTTTGCATAGCCACAGTTCTTACAAAGTCAATACAAAAATTCAGTCCAGATTATTTTCCTCCCTAGTTCAATGGATCAACTGAGTGAAAGAGTTCCTGATTTTTTTAATTTTTTTTTTTTTTAATTTTAAATTATTTTTTAATTTCTTTCTGGTACTAGCAGGACCAGGTAACAAACAGCTTTCATGGAAAATGGCCATGGGTAATAGAACAAAAAAACCTCTCAACATCCCTTCCTACCCCCACCTCCCCCATCTCTCACAGGCAGGCACACATATGCACATACTACCCATTGATACTATATTTCTCCCTTATTTTTCAGTAAGTTCTGTGTGTTAATTAGTGCTATGTTACTATCCACACTACTAGCTCTCATGTTCAATTTTTCATAAATGAAGCTGTATGTACGCCGCAGTTCTTGTGCAATCTTCACAAACCAATGAAGTTTTAGAGGGAAGAGGCTGCATTTTAAGACTGAGTGTCTCTGTGGGCCCATTAAGGACCAGTTTCAGTAAGCTTTGAAAGGGAAGACAGTAGCTTAAGGAAGATTCAGGTACTTCCTAAAGACTGTCTTTTTCCCTCTTCTTCAGGAAGGAAGTCTGAGGACTTTATTATTATAAACAGAAGTTTCTAATAAGAGAATGACTTAATTTTACAGAGCAACTTGACAATAAAATGTACTGTTTGTTGGGGTTTTTTAAACTAAGAATTGCATTCTAAAGACTCAGAGACTACCTTGTAGACCACACTTTCCAATAGCTCTCACAAAACAAAGTAGCATTATTGGGGAGAAGATGGAGAAGTAAGAAAAGAAACTTGTGGCAAATAAGGCTCGCATCAGTGCGACAACCAACTCTTCTTGGAGTTTAACTTTTAAATAGAGGGCTTGTGTGCCAGTTCCCTAAAATTAAAAATGGATCCAGAGGAAATGACTTCCCAGAGAACAAGCCAGCCACTTTGGACAGACTGGACACAAGCCATCCCCACAGCTGCCTGTGGTGCCAGCCAATTGCTGGTCTGCATGCTGCTAGGGGAGTCCTGTATCTTCCATAGAGCAGCGAGCGTATGGGCCTTTCCACAGCTGACTCAAACAGAGGAGGCGGAAAAAGTGGCAGCAAAACACTGGGGTTTGCTTGTTTAATTATGGTGGATGGGAGAACTCTAAATGCCAAGTAAACATGTTTAAGATGTGTATATAAAAAGCAAGAGGAGGTTTTCCCAGGAAGGTGGGTAATTCTCCTTAGCCCTGTAGTATGGAAACCTATTTTACACGAGACTGTCTGACTTTATTGAATGAATGTTTCAGAATGGCTTTTATTCCTGTCCTCTGAGTAAACCCTAAACAGCATAAGCAAGCTGCAGCAATCTGTGCAGGGCCAGCAGGAAAAGGTAGCGTCCATTTGTCTTCTGTGTTTTGTGAAGCTGTTCAGACTGGGAAACCAAACCCCAGTGCCACTTTCGTAGTTGGTCAAAAGTAAAATTTATTGTCACGGACAGAGAGGGAAGAAGAGCTTTACAGGCCTGGCATGGAGACTATACTGTGCAGCTGTTTCTGGCACAGATTATAAACAAAGCTGCTCACTATAGCTCAGTTTAACACTGGTCAAAATTAGTGTGAGATTTTTCGTTTCTCTCCTGTGGCCTGGAGAGAAAGAGTACTGTAAGATCTAGTCCAGAAAGCTATGATTTATACTGCTGTACATGCAGGAAGAGGAAGAACTACATAAATGGCAAGAGTATTTGAATTATCTGCCTTTCTTCCAAGGGAAACAGTTTGAATGGACGACATAATTCCAAAATGCTGCATTATGGATGTGTTTTGAGATATCCATTGTAGTTTGATTAAAACTCTGTTGAAAATATATGTTGCCCTTTAAAAAGAAATAAATAAATGTGGATGTGTCTTATTATAACAAAAAGTTGTTCCAGATGGGGCTAAGCCCCATTTTCAATTTCTTTTATTACTGTTTAGTTTTAATATGAAGGTTTATTTGGAAATACACAATCGTCTCTATTGACCACTAAAACATAAAGAATGCATTCCCTGTTCTTCTCACAGCAATGCCAAAGAACAGAGGTGACCTGCATAATAGTGTTTAAGTATGTGTTTTTCCAGAGCAGAAGGCAGTGTAACTGAATTTTTAGTTCAGGTACAAACTTCAACATTCAGGCCAACCCTTTTGTTTTGAATGATGCCATGAACCCCCATTGACTACCTAGAGATACTGGGTGGGGTTTTTTCCTAAATCTATTCTTTTTTCTTGTTTTACAAATTGCATCTGTATGGAAAGAATGCAAATACAGGAGGATTTTATTTTTTCCTTTTTTGTCAATGAATTATTTGCAAACTGTTCTTGTACAGCCCACATCTTAGGTAAACATGCAACCTAGCCCAGATTTCTAGACATGTGAGCACAGAAGAATTAATAGGTCAGTAGAGGTACAATGACCAAATGTTAGACCTGTAAATATGATCACAACATGGCAATCTTGTTATAATATCAGAGACCTGCATTAGCATATTACGTCTACATATTTCTTTAAAATGCCTCATTTCTGCCTACAAAGCAGAGAAATCAGAAACTAGTTCTTCGTAAGAATCTGGAGTTAGGTTATGATCTTTTTATTCAGGTAAGCTTTTCAACTTAAAGTGGAATCAGTGTATGATTCATGTAGAGATTATAACACGTGATTCTTTATGTATACGACTAACGAGTTAGTCTTTGTTTGTAATGTAGACATGAGGTTTGATGCAAGAATCAGTTCTCTTTTTACACCCATTTTCCCCCTATCTCTGTACAGTAGTCACAAATGTCTGACACTAGCCTCCTCTCTACCTCTCTTGGTGTGATTGTTTAAAAATAGAGAGCAGCCTTGACAGCTGGTATTTGCCATTAGTGGAAGTCCTCCTGTTGATCCCTGTAACTATGTGGTTAGCTATATTTCTCCATGGGCAGGCCACACAGCAGAAGGCTGGGTGGGAAATGGCTTTGGAACAGTTTTGGCATGCACACAGAATGTAGGAGCTTGCGAGGCTGCCGAACTCCATGTTTCCAGCCCGACACATGGAGTTGGATCCAGGAAGAGGGTTGAGCGTGAGGTTTAAGAAGCAGCTGCAAGGTAGCAAAGTGGAATGGAGCCAAGGGCTTGAATTTTACATCTACGAGAGCTGCTAGAGCTGAGGGCATAGTCAGACTGAGGCTTTGTCTTCAGTGCCAGAAAAAGGAGGGGAAGAAATAGTGGGTACTTTTCCCAAGATAACAAGTTTGTATTAGCTATCCGGCTGTAAAATCCTACACAAACAAGACTTCCATAGTTTCTAGCACAAGTTCAATGTAGAATTATATACCCTTCCCTTCAAGGTTCATCTGTCTTAGATTACGTCAGAAGGAAAAAAAACCCTGCCATTATGTTACTTTGGCTGGGACTTTTACTGCCAGATATAGCTTATATACATCAACTGTATTGCTGTTTAAAAAAAAAAAAAAAAAAAAGGTGGGAGGGGAGGCAGGGGTTGTTGAGATTTTTTTTTTTCCCCTTGAAGGGAGGACACAGTCTCACTACCCCTGAAAGAGTGCCACAGTTCATTTCCATCTCTTTTCCGTTCTTCTAATTTTTACTATTTTTCCTACCTATAGCTGCTACCAAAACATTCTTGAATTTCTTTCAACTGAACAAGCAATGAAGTGTTTTCATTATTCCTTGCTGGCCTATTTTTCAGTCCTCCCCTTCTGCAAAAAAAATCTGTGAATAATGACCTGTCCAGCAAGAAGTGTGTCGTCTTTTTGGGGAAAAAAATATGTGAGATGTATTGTTGCCTCATCTAATGGTAAACCAAACTTTCATGCACACACATTATAGATGTAGACAGAAAAGACTTAAAATTGGATGTATATACTGCAGGCCTCCTCGGTACAATGCAAGATGGTCTCTGTAGGACCTTTTCTAAAACTTCACCTATTGTAAATTTTTACTTTCTCAAGCCATGGAATAGCCACCATTCCCCGTGGGAAATAACTCCTATCTTAATGGATCCTGTTTCTTTTCCTACTTGAATATAGCCTTTTTGACTGTATCTCAATGCTATTAATTTATGCCCTTTTCCTATCTTAATCGCTTCTATTTGCTTCCTATTACTGCAGTCCTGAAAACACCGAGGTTAAGGAGCTAGGAGCTCATTGCAGCATCTTAGTTAATTTGAATTGTGCCAAATTTTCAGATCTCATCTTCTCATTACTGGTGGATGGCCTTAGAATCAGAAACTCTGATTTTCTGGAGTAACTGGCACAGAATGGGCTATGTCTGGGAAGGCTAAAACCTTTGAAAAAGTCATGTTGTAAGCTTCAGTGAATTGCCCTAAATTCAAACACACATTAGCAAATTTGGGTCAGAACTACTCTAAGCATAGTTTATTCATGATGAGAAATAGATATTAAAATCCTCTGCATTATCCTGACTGCTTTCTACAAAGGCCTTGAATTCAAAATGCTATTATGGGAGCGTGTGCCAATTCTATCCTTAATTAACCCATTAAGCCTCATCCTGCCATCAATGGATTCTATAAATACAATGAAAAGCAAACGTACCCTGCTGACAAGAGGAGATCTTGCTACTATTAATCCACTCACGTTCTAGTTTGGTGTTTCCACAGCCATTGTTCTCCTCTGGAAGACGGTGAACACTTCCTATGTTTGTGACTTTTGGGGCTGGATCCTAAAGTAGTGAAAACTGTCATAAAGTCTGTGGATTCCAGTTGAGTTACAGCCCTGCTTTATAGGCAGCCCTGATTTAGAGGATATTGCACTTTTTGGGAAATTTTATCCCAAGTGTATGAGTTGAAAAATAGTATTAACAGTGCTGTGAAATCAAGACCTGAAATAAAACTCCATCTTCCCAACTTCTTACAGAGAGCAGCATAATTCCAATTAAATGTCTCTGAAGACCTAAGAAACAGGGTTTAAGGTTGCAAATGTCTTTTAATTGTGCTTTCTGTTCCTCTGGGAGAATTCCAGCTGAACAAGAGCTTTGTGAGAAAGCCCAAGCAACTGATCACTTTAAACATAACTAAATAGAACATCTGAAGGTCTCATCTCATTGCGTTACTTCCTCTACAAATGCTTGTGTTTAAGATGTCAAGGCTGCATCTAGACTATAAAGAGAGACAGTGTTCTGAGGTAAAACAAGCATTTGGGGAAAGCAAAACAAAAGTGTCATTTACCTCTCAGATTGGGACCGTTTGCCATGCTCCTGCTGCTATGAGAAACATCCTTCACATCAGGTCTTCTCAGGAGATTATCCACAGGGAGAGGAAAGTGGTTCCCACAGTGCCAAGAAGTCAAAACATCCATCGAGCATCAAAACAACACTCCCTGAGGCCTGTTGGGATGCATTTCTGGGGAATCCCATGATGGTGAGAGTGAGATTGGAGGGGAGGAGGAGATTTAGAAGAGAAACTACTTTTTCTCTTCTAAAGAGAAAGTAGGAAATCCGCCTTCTTGGAAGGATACATATAGGATGCAATATGCCACTCGTGCTAATGGTTACCTTTCTAATCACAAAAGAAGCCTTCTGCTTGCAGCCAGGAATTTTCAAATATAAACACTATAGACAAGCTGCTGAAGCAGTGCTGGGTGAACGAACAGCCTGCTGCCAGGCTGCTGCTGCTGGAACTGATGCTCAGAGATCTATCAAACATGTGGCACCAACTTTCTGTGCTTCCACGTGTGCCTGTTCTGCTTTGTGATGGCCAGCTAACTTGAATTGTGGGCGCATAACCTCAATCATAGTTTTGTCTAAGATTTCATGTTGCCTTGGAAATGTTTAACTTCTGAAAATTGATGCAAGCACGTTTCAGCAGGCAAGGTGAATTCCAGCACTTTAGGAGACATTTGACCTACCTCACCAGTTTTCCACTTGTGCTGCTCTTGTAAAGCAGCTGTTGGTAATGTTATATTTACTATTCAGGTACCCACAATTGTACTGAAATTTTTATTTCATGCAAATGAATGAAGAGTGAAATCCATTTTCTTGGTTACCCCCTCTGTGAGCTCACAAGAGCTGAGACCTCTCACTTGTTTGTCACGACTCAAAGGTCATGAAAAAAGCTCATACATAATCTGCATAAATAAGATGTGCTACATAGAAAGGGCCAATAAGGCCTAAGAGCTTGCTGCTCAGCATGGATGCGATTGCTTGAATATCTCTCACTTTCATTCTCCTGAAGACTACTGCTTGTTGCAAACATGCTCTGATAGCTGGGAGCATTTAAACTTTTACTCAGTAACAGACCTCACTACTTTGATTTGCATGTATGAATCATTAGAGGATGACCATAAGCTTCCTTAAACCAGGCCTTCAGCTATAGCTGGTGCTAACTGATTTAACTCCAGCATGAGGCTTACCTGAGTCCCATTCATTGAGGAGCTAGTCCCACCTGCTTTCTGCAAAGTAGCCTATGGTTATGACCACACCACCTTGATGGGATGGAATAGCTGCAATTCTTTCTTACTTCCAAATTAGCTGTCCGTGTTGTAAAAAAGGCCTGTGTCCAAGGACACGTTTTTGTTTACAGAAGCTCCACAGAACAGCTCTCAGCTGTACATTAAGGGAAAAAAAAAAAAAAATCTGCAAACAGTGCAGCAATGACTAACTTATCTCCATGTTGTTAGAGAGGATTGCTAACGCCAGGATGCACCAGTGATCTGTTTTAAATGTGCCTATGAATGTGAGGTTCCTTTGATTTGTATTACTTATTCAAGAAACAGAAATCGGATTACTCAAAAGGGACTGGACTCTGCAATGACTCTATAAAAAACTCTTTTCTTACCCTGCAACTTCCTTGAAATGGTTGGTTTGCAAAACGTTTTACTATCTGAGTGCTCCGCTACAATTTCCTTTGCAGCACTGCACATTTCCACCCTGCTCCGTACTTGAGATCTTACTGCATTTACTACCTTACATTTGTGTTGTCATCTTGTAGCAATGCTGTGTTGACCCTGGGAATCTTGCCCGAGCCCCAAGTGAGCTGAAATGGACTTTGTACTATGACTGTGAATATCAGTAATGTTAATATTCATGCAGATGCCAGCTTGGTTTTAGGCAGTGCAGAGAGGTGCCCCCACCTGCTTTGTGGAATGATGTTTACTTATTAATGCTGACTTGTCTGCGAGACTCAGCTGCTTCTTGGTGCCAGCCATAGAGCTGATGCTTACACTGTTCTGTTTAAAGAAATGATCATTAACAATACTTAAGATTCATAGTGCTTTATTGTAAATGTTGATAGGTCTAGAGGTAATTTTCACTTCCTATTAATGTCAGGCATAAACCTGATGAGTTCATTAACTGGATTTATGCAGTTTTTGCTGATGACAAGAAAAATATTAAAGCTTTGGTTAACACCTCTTTTCATGGGTACAGAACAGTCTGAGCTTTTGATTTGCTTATTTGAACTTCCAAGTCACTGCACATATATATATATATAAAGTTTGGCTCTGTGTGGATTATGTGCTCTTAATGAATATTAACAACGTCTGGGGCCCCTGGATGGATTTGTTTATTTTTAAAGAGAAAACCACTGGGGAATCTAATTTCAATCTTCTGCTACCAGAATGGGCATCATAGAGAAGACCCAGCCATACTTTCTTCAGAGGGGAAAAGGACAAGAAGCAATGCTCAAAAGCTACAGCACTGGAAACTCCAATTGGATAAAATGAGGGGGAAGGGGGTGTCAGGGGGAGGGAGA
>KL260216.1:22297-42896 GCA_000699545.1 Podiceps cristatus
AAAAAAAAAAAAAAAGTCTGTCTACCAAAACATGCTTGTGCAGGGCATTGTGCACCAGATATTTTTCTTCTCAAAGACCTTGTCATTCTTTATACCAGTTGTCACACTGTCAGTTCTAAGATTTGATTAATGTGCAAGAAAATAGGGGAAGAATAAGTAGCAGAAAGAAATTCTGCACCCATGTAATGGCTTTTGGGGAGCATTTTTGGCCACAGATACAGTGAATGAGGATTTCAGAATGGGGTGAATACTAATTTGGCTATGTATGCTTATTCACATCCAGAATGTGTAGTTAAAGCAGGATTGATCAGACCTATTTTTCAGGAGCTAGCTGACTCAAACCAGTGGATTTGATATAGCTATGTCTTTGGCTATTTCTATAGCCATTTAGTTCAGGAAGGTGATATCCCAAAACACTTCTACCTCTTTGAGCTCTTTCTTTGCCTGCTTCTAATTCTTTCCTTTAGTCATGTCCAGGTAAGACAGTAGTGGCTGGAAGACAGACAACATATTAAATCACTTGGTGCATTGACCAATGTTTGGCATCTTTAAATATACAGGCATTATATATTCTAATAACCTCTGGCCTTGTCATTGTGCAGTCTAGTTTTTATCATTTGCTAGGCCTTTTCTTTGATTTTGTTTGTGTGTCACTTACTATAGCAATGAAAAATTTCTATTTAAATAAGCAGTCTTACTAATTATCTTTACTACTTTTCTCCCTTTCACTTCAAAGGAAAAAAAAAAAAAAAAAAAAAAAAAAGTTGCTTTCTTTTTTGTGTCTGTGACATGGTATTTGCTTTTAAAAAGAATAATTTCTGGATCCTCATCTGGCAACTGATGGTTAAATCTTCACCTGAGAGGGAAAGGCCGGGCTGATGGGACTTTATAGGTATGCATCATGCAGTGCTATCTACTGGAGGGAAGGAGTTAGGGAGATCAAACACTTCTCAAAGCATGCTTTCTAGAAATGTTTATAGTATTGGGACTTCTGTGCATGTTCTTTCAAGTTTATATATAAAATATAAACTGTAAAGCTTGATTCTGGTGTCATTTATGGCATTGCACTACTGCTGACATCTTGGGGGAAAAACGTGTGCTGGAATGAATAAGAGTAGAATCAGGTCCTATGTCTGTTCCTGAAGCTTTTGTCATCATATATTTTAAAACTTTCTCAATGAACTTAGCCTCATGTTGCCTATTTATATCTGCATCGTCCTCTTAAACTCAAATTTTTAGGAACTCTTCCTCTGTAATGCAGTGAGGCGCTCACCGGGGCTGGAAACTCTGAACATGAAAGGTGGTATTCAACTCTCTTAATTTTCACCGTCTAAAAGTTAGATGACAAGTCACTGAGGTTTTTTCTGTGAATAAAAGCACCAAGCGGAACTATTTTGTAGCTTTGGATTCTTCAGCCTGGGAAATAGGACAGCTGGTTCAGCCTGAGACAGCTGATCGATGTGAGAGTAAATGTCTATAAAATCACAGACTGGGTGAGTTCGGTTGGTTGCTCAGTATCTTCCAACGCATGACCTAGAGGGTGTCAAATGAAAACACCAAGCAGCTGGTTCAAAACACGCAGAATAAAGTGGTTCCTCTCAACACGTGAGGTTAGCTGGGCAGTTCTTTGCCACAGTAGTCGTGGTAGCTAAACGTCAGCATGGGTTTGAGAGAAAAGTTTATGGAAGGGGAAATTTTACGTTCATATAGAACCACATTATTCTCAGGTAATTTGTAGGTGCAAGTTGCTGAAGGCTGCAATAGTATTTCAGAGAACAGCATCTATAGGCTCCTTATTTTTATACTCTGTTTTCTTTTGTCCAGTGTGCAGCAAGCTGGGTGCCGGTGCTTATATTCTTGATAGGGTTGTGGCCAGTTGTGTTTATTACCAGTCAGATGGATGTGTTATAGTAGTCTTGTTATGAAGACACTGAGTTGGAGCTATCAAACCCTTTTTCTCATCAGGTAAGGTAGATGGCATGTAAGCAAATATGCAATTGAATTTTTCTCTCCAGTTCTACTCTAAGATACTTAATCTATTTACTTATAAAATACGTATTTATTCATCCTTTATAAAAATGCCTGTACAATATAGTAAAGAACAGAAATAGATTTCCAAGGACTTGATGAGGTCTGATGACAGGAAGTTGATATAAGTGAAATTTGGATCACAAAAGAGGTACGAGCTTTCTGTGTGGGATAATTAAACAATGAAATGACTAACATTAACTTATTGGATCCTCTATTGATTAAATTTTAAAATCAAGGCTGGACATTTTTGAAAAAGACGCAATGCTACTCAGCTGGAAGTTAAACATTTGATGTAGAGTTTTTAATGCAGGCTTCCTTGTGTGACAACTTCTGTCAAACCTTTTTTGTCTTTAAAAATAATGAAACAAGTACTAAGAGGTAAAATTAGTTTTAGATCTCAGGAAGGAAAGAGAGACACAAGAAGATCAAGTGATGCATCCAAGTTTGTGTTGGGATGGAGACTAGCTTTCCTGGCAGTCAACTTAGTGCTTTGATAGCTAGACCAAGCATCCTCTTGTGAAGAGCTTTACAGTTCTGTAAGTAGCTCTACAATGAAGATTTGACTAAAAAACTTCTACTCAGCTTCTCAGAGAGTACAAGTAAGCATAACATCCTCAGTGCAGATGCACAGATTTATACCAACAAAAAAGCCAGTTTACAAAATCTGTCAAGGACAGTGTGGATAACAGAAGGCGTACTTCTAAATCTTATAATTGTTTCCTGTGTTAAGTTGTAAGAAGGGGAGGCACACAAGTAATCTAGCACTGAGCTGAGACAGCATTATCTCAGATTTTGTTAGCTAATCTCCCATCTGTAAAAAGTGCTTTGGATTATCCACGGGACACGCATTTCTCAGTGAATTTGTTTTCTTTGTGTAATGGGGATATATTCAAGGAAATTAATTTGCAAACAGATACAGTTGCTGCTGAATGAATAAATTCTCTCTTGGCATTTGAGGTGTAGTGTTGTTGGTATCTGGACTGCTGGCATGCATGGGAGACTTTGGATTGCTTGCCAGAAATCTTCCTATAACATTCTCAGGAAATAGGTGTGACAACTTTGTAGTCTGGAGAGCAGATAGGAAACTTCTGCCTGACACCGCAGAGCTTAACTACTTTGAGGAGGAGAAAGAAAAATCACACAATAGCATGTTTCTTTTAATGCAACTGCAGACAGTAGCATATATGTGACTGCCAGAAATGATTTGTCCCCATCATTCTTTTCCCATTTCAAGTCTTTCCATGGTCCTGCTGTGGAAATGCACAGTAGAGCTGGTTATGACCCAAATGGTTTTATTTGACAGCATTGGCTCCAGTGTGTTTTTGTTTCATGTTTATACCCTAGGCAAACTGGAGACTATTCATCCCTCACAGTCTGGGGCTGAACACAAACAGTTGCTAAACATTTTGCTGCCTGAAGGAAGAAGTAAAAAGCCACCTCAGGATCCCAGAGATTCGCATAGCTGTGACTTGTCAGCAACATCAAAATAAAAATTCAAAGTGAAATGGAAAAGGGACAGTCCATTACAGTTGTGGCCAGTAGGGAAGTAATACAAAGCATCAGCTTAAAAAATATCCTAGAAAAATGAAGGATTGGATATATTTATGAGTAGAAAAGTGACTCTTTAAAAACACGAGTTCCTGAAGAACCTATCTCCAGATTTTTTCAAGCTTTTTAGCTGTTCTTTTTACTGATCTTTTTGGTCATTGCTGAACTGGTGGAAGGGAAGGGATTGGGAAGTTCATTCTTATTTTTAGGTCTGTGGAAGTGGTATTCCTGGTGTAAAACAAACAGCACCAAGGCTCTGGCTTCTGTCAGAAAAGGTTCTTGTTTATGGCTCAGCTTTTAATGGAGACTGAGAAAAGTTTGTTTCAGAGTAAGGGCTTGCTGGCAGACTTGAGGGCGGTATTCCTCTTGCCTAGCTGAGGTGCCTTAAAAAAATACATCTAGTATAAGTTAGTTATCCAAGCTCCCTCTGTGGTTGCTTCTGAGAGAAAGGCATCTCCAAAAGGCATTTCTTCCCACCTTAAGATAAATGTGCCTGTTAGCAAGATGACCAATTTCCAGAAGATGCCTATATCTGAACCAACTTTTTAAAAGGGTAGAAAATGGCAGGACAAGGGGGAATGGATTGAAGCTGAAGGAAGGTTTAAATTAGATATTAGGGGGAAGTTTTTTACAGCGAGAGTGGTGAGGGGCTGGAACAGGCTGCCCAGAGAGGGGGTGGATGCCCCATGCCTGGAGGTGTTCAAGACCAGATTGGACAGGGCCCTGGGCAACCTTGTGTAGGTCCAGGCCTGGAGGTTGGTGTCCCTGCCTGTGGCAGGGGGTTGGAACTCTATGATCCTTGGGGTCCCTTCCAACCCAGACCTTTCTATGATTCTATGATTCATCTGTCCTCTGGCAAAAACAAGAGGCCTGACAACTAGATTAAGCTAAATGTCTAGTTACTAGACAGCTAAGGTTAGGTGAGACAAATCCCATCATTAGCCAGAAGCATAGAGAATAACCCAATTTATAGCTCCCTGGACTACTTTTTTTTTTTTTTCTGGGTAGACAGCAGCAAAAATCTTCTATGGAAGAGCAAAGACTTCTGAAATAGATATATGGAAAGACCTTTAATTTTTGTTTCAGTATATTTTGTACAAGAGAAAAATAAGGATCATGAAGTCTATTTCTCATCTAGGTTAGATGCTGAGGTGGTGGATGCCATGGAGAAGTCTCAGGTAGTCTTTGTGTTGAGGTGGAGAGGCACTAGGAAGAACTGTCAAGTAAGACAGATTCCACTATGCTAGACAGAAAGCCTGAGGCCAGCTGGAGACACTATGGAAGTCTGAAAAAAAAATTATTACAACAGATTCCTCGGAGTCCAAAAATGACAAATCCTCTCTACTTGGATCTAACAGAGCTAGGATATAGCCTAAGTCAAATCTTATGGGTTTGTGTATATATATACACATATATAAATATGTTTGTTTCTGTAGATGTCTGAAGATAAAGAACAAACATTAATCTTAAGGCTTAAGAAAAAAGATTTTGCCAAAACAAATATTGTTCTGTTTGGTTGGATAAAATGACCTTACCATCTCGGCTGGGGTCAATTTTTCAACTTGTATAAATCAACATACTTCTATGAAAGTCATTCTTGTGCCTTCCTCCTTCCTGTTTCATAATTCTTCAGTCTCATACCAGTACTGAAAAAGATAGAATGACATCTCATGTCCTTGAGAGATTTAAGGCCTTACATTTAGCTATATCTAAAGAAAAATATATTCCAGGGGACCCAATTACAATATCTTTATCCCTGCAATACAATTAAAGCATGACTCCATTTCTGCGCTGTAGAAGGGACCTAAATTCTGCCTTCAACCATGCTAAAGCCTCTTTATTCAAGGTTATAGCATGGTTTGGGAATATGATTGAGGCTTTTTACACAGTAGAAAGGATTGTCCTTTAACTGTATTCAGGTCGTGTTTGAAGCTGCCCACACAACAGAACCTGTGACCTTCATGGGAGCACAGTGGTGGGGTAGAGATCCCCTTTGACAAAACTGTTTTGTAATGTCATGGTTTAATTGCAAGGGTCACTTCATTTGCCAATTAACTTGAAGGCCAATGGGGAGCCAGTGATGTTGTGCTGTATGTGAGGTGACAATGAGTGTAGCTCCTTCAACTGAGTCTATTATAAAGGTCTCGTAGCGTAATGTGAGTGATGAGATTCAGGGACAAGCAAAAAGTTTGTAAATGTGTATCTAATTAACTAGCACAAAAAAATAAATAAATAAATAAATAAAGTTTGCACAGCCTGAGCTCCTCTACAGAGGAAATGGATGTGGATTAGACAGTCAGGAGAGAACTGAAGTCTTCTATCTAGTTAGAGGCAGACCTGTGAAAATATGTTCATACTACAAAGTCTGAGGGCAAACCAATACAGATTTTGTGATGTTAAAAACTTTTGTGAAGCTGTACCAGCTGTTTGGTTTGGTTTTTTTAATCGTTCAATAGGGTGAAGAATCCTTTAAAGGTAAGGCAGAAAATGAAGCAAAATTTTGTTCTGATGCTTTCTGAACAAACAGTTTCATATTTTAAAAAGCTTTTTTCATAGTACTGCAGTTCCATGAGGAAACTTCCAAGTGTGTTTTAAATCGTGTAATATACAAGAGTGAGAGGACTGTATCTCCTCAAAAGGAAAACTTTTATCTGAATACTGTTGAGCTCTTCTATCTGCCAAAAATTAATTTAAATTGTAAAATTCCCAATCACATGCTTAAGCAAATTATTTAAATTGAAGAAACATTATTTCAATAAACCAAAAATGTATTTACTATAATTAATTGCAGTACCCAGTAGCTATAGCTCACACTGGAAACATTCCTAGACATCTTGACTGGTCTGGCAGATTGCATACTTAATGCTGTGGGAATTTTCATCGGTTTCTGTTTCTGAAGAAGGTAGGCCCTACAGAAGTAGAGTGACTTTCCTAAAACACCAGTGTCACAGAAAATTGATCAATTTACTTGCAACTGTGACCTCTCTATCTCGCTTGCAGATTTCTTAGGACTTTCTAGCATAAGCAGTCAAATATTAAGGAGGATCACAAGGTGGTGAAGCACTGGAACAGGCTGCCCAGAGAGGTGGTAGAAGCCCCATCCCTGGAAACACTCAAGGTCAGGCTGGATGGAGCCCTGAGCAACCTGATCTAGTTGAAGATGACCTTTAAAGGTCTCTTCTAACCCAAACTATTATATGATTCTCTGAGTCTTTCCACCTTGGTGCTATGACATATATTCATACACATTTGTACATCCCAGGTATATGCACAAAAACATCATTTAATTCAACAAAGTAGAAAAGGCTAATGCTCTTCAGCCCCTTCCATGCACAAGTTATGCCCTGCTGCGACTTTATTCTTAAGAAAATAACAAATAAAACTAAATGTACAATGCTACATCACTAAGATCATCTTAATGATATCTGACAACCTGCCAAAAGGCTAGAAAGGAGGACAGGACAACAGTCTGCAAAAATGCACAATAACTAGTGCTGATCTGCCAAAAAATATGTTCAGCCCTTCTGGGAAAAGGTTTGGATTAACACAAAAGTGATGCTGTTGTGGTTTCCATTAGTTGTCTCCAGAGAGTTGGTAGGATTTGCATGCGATGAGAAATAGCCTCAGATTATCCTGCCAGAGAAGGAAACAGGGATAGAAGGCTTGGCTGAAGTGCTGAAAATTAATAAGGTCCCTGTTAAAATTAATCAGTCCTGCCTCTTCATGCTGTCCCCTAACATGATGAATAAAGTACACTTTATTCCAAAAGGCCAAACAGAGCTGAATAGTATTTAGCTGCATATGTCAGTCACCAAATATCATGATCAGGAAAGCTTGCCATATTAAATAAAGGTGCGGGAGTTTTAGTAGAGCAACTTCACAAATTTTATGGTAAATATTTATGCCAGTGCAAGCAGAATTGGTATGAACGGTAACTCAGAGTGCCAGGCTGAGCAGGGTCTGCTGAACAAAGAGGCCCTCTGCCTGGTTGGTCTCACCTGTGTGAAGTCAGTAGCCCCTGGCTATGGTGGTCACACCAGCCCACTGCTCTGCCTCGTCTCTCCACATGCTCTGCACTCACTGCCAGTAGCCAAGAAAACCCATGAGGCTGCCCTGATGCTCACAGAGACCTCTGCTTTCCCCAGCTCCCGCTTTCCCATGCTAAAACATGAAGCAGATAGGAGGAGACTTGTGTAGTGGCAGAGCTTTCACTGCGGTGGATGCTCCCAGGAAGGAGAACGCGGAGCGGGGCTGGCTCCTGTCAGAGGCGAACACACAACATTTCTACAAAACACTTCCTCAGTATCACTCTCCCTCAAGAAACATACAGCAACTCTCACATGCTAAGTGCTAAACTAGATCTTAAAAACAAAAAAGCAAAAAACAACAAAACCAAACTGACACCCAACAAACAAACAAAACTATCAAAACTATTTGTTTCCTCTATAGGATGAGACAGGAGAGGGGAGAGGGGGAAGAGATTAAGTGCTGGTGAGGTTTTTTTTCCTTCTATTTACATACTGGGAACAGCAAGGAATAGTGCTATTTATAATCTTAAATAAATGTGCAGCTGTGTATAGTAGTAACTGGTAATAGACAAGGTAAAGTCTATAAAGGGTCATGGGCTGGGAAAGGTGATGGGGGAAGAGAACCTGGAGTATTATGAGTGGAGAGGGATGTTTTGGGAGCCCTGATGGAAACACTGGAATAAGGAAGGGGAAGTGTTATGTGAAAGGAAAGAGGTGGAAAGATAATGAGAATTTGGGAGGTAAGGAGATAGTTAATCCTACTCAGGGCAGCAAGAAGTAAAATGGAAAGTAAGAAGAGGAAATGAGATTGAAAAGCTCCCACTGATGCATGGCAGGGAGAGCATGTAAGAAACTTAAAGGATAAAAATGAGGTAAACAGGATGATTACATGTATTTCTGATACACCTGATGATGTTAACGAAAACTATTTAGAATAAACACTTCATGGCTGACTCTATCCCTTTACCTCTCCCTGCTGTTCAACATCTTTCATTTCTGATGATAGTTTCAACAGATTTGCATGACCATTTGAACTTCTAGATTTTCCATGTTTGTGCCAGTGCAAACCAGTCTACTCTATATAGGGATAACTGGCTCCGACAGCCTCCAGGGAGGGTTTCTTCTCTCTCCATCTCCTCAGTATGTAAATTAGATCATTGCTAGATGTCTATAGATGGTGTGCAATTGAGGTAGATTATGGACAAACAGTTCCTGCTTTGAACTTTGAGCACCTTTACAGAATATAGGGAGTTTGGAGAAAAAAATAGTATCTAAATTCTGGTCATCTTCCATTTTGGTTCTATCAAGAAAAAAAAAAAAAAAAGAAAGAAAAGAAAATGGTACTGAGAAAACCAATTCTGGTTTGCTCAATCTCTATTTACTAAGTTCTGAAAATAGATGGAGTATTCAGAGCTCTTCCATGCACTAGCAGCAGGCAAAGTTCATTCACATCAGACTTTTCCCTCCTCTTCTCCCCTTTGGGCAGTATAATGTAAAAGCTACGTAAATAAAAATAAAACTTAAAAAAGCCTTCAAAAATGTCCACCAATATTTTAGCAACCTGCATATACCTCTCAAAGCTGAAAAATTCTTTCTAAGCACTAAATGAATATTTCTGAGTGTTACAACCACCTTGCAGTAGAAAAGAAACAACTATTATGTCCTGGTAAATGCTATAAGAAAGATTCAGAATCTTCATAGGAAGACAGTGATATTTTGGGCTATATGATCAACTCTGATCTTCAGAGTTCAAACATGAAATGCATGCTATCATTACATCAGAAATCTAATTTAGATATCCCTGCTCCAGTAACCTTTGAATCATTAGCTGTCTGCTCCACTGTGTGCTCAGACAATATCCCAACTTGACACCCTGCTTTCCTTTATCTTACTTTAGTCTTTTTTTTTTTTTTTAATATGAAGGCTTATATATTTATATCTTATATACTTTGTTTAGAACCTTTGGCCACATAGTTTATTCATAAGTAATCACATTTTATTAACATAAGAAATCTGAACTGGTATGCCAAATGCTTCTAACACAGTTACATCCCAATGCAAATTATTTCACAGGCATAAAATTATGCTAAAGGAATGTTACTGTTGCAAAGTCACTCACTCAGAATTAAGGAGGTACTAGAAATTATGTTGCTTTCAACTTTATTTAGTCTTGTGAATTAACTGCTATGTATAGTGATATCCTCTCATAACACTATCACCAAGTGGAGTTTCCATGGGACTCCTGCTCCACTCACATATAGGCTGCAGTATGCCCTGGAAATGAGCTGGAACTCCATAGTGGAGTTGTCTCTTTTCTGCCAGCCTCCTTGCTTGTTTGCTGTGGGAAATCAGAGGTGTGAGCTGAATGAAGTAGGGGGGCAAAAAAAGATGAGATAGTCTTGTGATTAAGGAAGCTGAAGGGCACCTAGAGATTTTAATGTAGTCCCACTTCTACCCAGAGTCTCAGCATGATACTTGGCAATTCACCCAAAATATTTGTCTATTCTGGTATGCTTCTCATTTTTGGGGTATGGCGGTGTTTTAAATTTTGGACCTGGAATCTTACCAGTGGAAGAGCTGCTAACTGGCTGAGTAGGAGTTAGCCTGCACAACACTGCACGCTTCTTACTTTAGTCTCATTGAAACTCATTCTTCCACTTAGGAAGTACTACTCTGTACTCACAGAAGTGTTAAGAATGATTATTTATGAATAGGGGAAAAAAAAGCTATAGTAAAGCTGACATGGAAAAAGGCCTAAAGAACTGATTGTTCAATTAAAATTTGTGTCTCGTTAAATACTGGTTGCTCATTCATGATTTTCAAAGCAAAAGTGCAGCATCTGCATAATCAGTGTTCTCTATGAGAAAATATCCATTGCTTCAACATTTTTCAATTGTTTCTCAGGGAAAAGCTAAACAATATATTCCTTCAGCTTTAAACTGCATAATGTGGACGGTCTCTTAAAGGAATTGTAATTTGGGGCTGCATATGGTCCTATGTTAATAAATTAAGCAGCTGCCAGGAATGTTCCCAGGCACTAAGACATTACTGTCTGTATCATAAAATTCTAAAAATATTCCTTGGCATGACTTTGGCCTGAGCCAGTTAGCATTTTTTCTGAACAATCACATGGGCCAGGGACCATGTCTAGTAGGCAGTCAGTGTATGGCTATCCTGTTTGGAAGGATAAGAGAGTTTAACAGCATGCTTGTAGGCCATTCTGTGTCTGCTGGTCTCAGTAACTGTCATGGTTTAGCCCCAGCCAGCAACTAAACACCACGCAGCTGCTTGCTTGCCTCCCCCCATCAGGTGGGATGAGGGAGAGAATCAAGAAAAAACTCGTGAGTTGAGATAAAAACAGTTGAATAAGACAGCAAAGGAAGATAAAATAGTAGTAATAATATTACTGATAAAGGAACATACAAAAACAAGTGTTGCACAATGCATCAGTTGCTCACCACCAAGAGTCAATCCCTGAGCAGCAATTCCCACCCCCGGCCACATCCAGTTTTATATACTGAGCATGACGTTATATGGTATGGGAAATAATTTTGGCCAGTTTGCATCAGCTGTCCTGGCTGTGCCCCCTCCCAGCTTCTTGTGCACTTCCTTGATGGCAGAGCACGAGAAGCTGAAAAGTCCTTGACTTAGTAGAAGCACTACAACTACTTAGCAACAACTAAAACTATCAGTGTGTTATCAGCATTATTCTCATACTAAATCCAAAACACAGCATTATACCAGTTACTCGGCAGAAAATTAACTCTATCCCAGCCAAAACCATGACACTAACAGACTGTAACCTTGGCCCAGTTAGTTTACAAGTATAAAAGTAGCCAGGAGAACCAGGGTCCTAGGCCAGATTACCTATCCAAAAATATTGTTCATCTTTCATTTTTACCTAAACATGTTGTTGCGTTATGAGATCCAATTAAATGTGGATATATGGAGTATACCATGGAAAATACCCCTTATTTAGGGGACAAGGAACTTGAATATGACTCTCACGACATAGCAAACCACTGCAGGGTAATTCATTTTAATGTAGGTAATTTTTTTTCTGAGGAGTGAGGAAAAAGGGGGGTAAGACAAATTTGTGAAAATAGGTACCACTGAAACATTTTGCTACAGGAACACTGAAATGATCCATGAGCTGAAAATATTTGAAACTTCTGATTTACAAAGAATTATGATATTTAAATATTTTGTTGTGATGTAGGATGGAAAATATTTTTGAAATATCAGCATCTCCTCTTTGTTCTTGTTCTTTTGTAAAGACACATTTTCTGCACATAAGAGTGCGTGAAGTAGGCTGTATTCAGTGTGATTTGGACTCTGTAAAGACATTACAGCCTGCTTATGTTTCATTTTACAATTGCAAGGCAAACATTGCCCAGGAGTGGGTAAGGGATGTGCAGCTACCTGTCTATGTTCAACAAAGGGCAGTGACGTTCAAGGGCACGGGGATGTTCTTCTGCAACCAGCCTCTGGATTAGTGTGTGTAAAATAAATTTTATGCACTGAGGAAAAAAGTTGGGTTTGTAATATCTAGCAAGAGGGTTTCCCATGAAACCACAGATGAAAGAGTAAGTTTTCAGCATCATTTCTCTTAGGAGCAAAACAGCAGAGAAGCCTACCCACTAGTGCAAAGTAATGCCCCAGGCTGGCAAGGGAAGAGCACAGGCAGTGTCCCTGACTCCCATACAAAGAAATGGTCATTACTCCCACCAGCTGTGACATCCATGACAAAAGGAATACAAGCAATAAGCTTTCATCTTCTTTCTTCCCATGAAGTCCAAAGGACTTCATCTGACACGCAAAGGGGGAGAAAGCCACATGTGCCTCTTGAGAAGGCTTGCTCAGAAACTGTAGTTGTTTGTTTGGAAATCTTGCCTTATCTTCACCATTTCTCTGTGCTCAATTATTCTCATCCCTTGATGAAGGATGAGTCATTCTCATCCTTACTTTATCTTCTTTCTTGTGACCTTATGTTCTTCCTTGGTTTGCCCTCCAAGAGGAAGCCTTCCCTTGAAGGAACACTTTAAATTAACTTCCCTTGTTGGTGTCCACCATAACAGCCATCCTTTGCCTCTCTTTGCTCCCTCAGTATTGCTCCCAGCAGCTGTTCTTTCAAGACTGACTTTCCTACATATCTTCACTTGGGCAGAATTTTTTCTTATCAGCCACCCACTCCTCAGACTCGCAGTCTCCTTCACCCATGCTTTGTGCTGGTCCTCACTGTTCTCACTGCTGGTGGCTATCCTTGGCAGTTGTCCTTTCTTCTGCCTTCCCCAGCACTGACCCCTCAGAGTGGTCATTGCATCTGTAGTTCCCCATGGTTCCTTCATCCATTGCCAAGTTCATGTTTCTCATCAGGCCTTTCCTGGCAAAATGACGCAGTTTTGGAACAAAAGCTCACCTGCCCTTTCTGGTAGCTGGTACCTGGCGAGATGGTATCTGGTAGCTGGCAAGATGATGCTGGGCTGTAGCTGGGCATGAGCAGCTGCTATCAGAGCATGTGGGGTCATCTGCCAGGACAAAATATGTGAGGCAGAGAAGTTATTCCTCACCAGATAGGCATTGGCAGCCTCTTCCCTGGTTCCATTATCTCAGCTGGTACAAGCAACAGATGGAACTTACTGAGTGACGCAACAATTACATGCCCTTTTCTCTCCTTATCTTTCAGATGCTCTGGACAGAAACAAAATAGATTATAAGGGATGACTCAGGCTTTGTTTACTCTATGCTGTCCAGCCCAGACCTAGAAGTTTGCAAGTGCTGTAAAGCATGATAATCTTTCCTTTCTTTTTTTTTTTTCCTACCCAGCAAAGGGACAGACTGTAGGCACTGAGACATTTGCAGGAGGCATTCATGAGTTATTTCTACTGTCAATCATCTCTTCTATAGGAGACATACCACGAACATATATAGAAATGAGAATCTTCACCAAAAGAATTCTTGGGAAAAAGATACGTCTTCACTTCTGTGTGAATAGGCCTATTAATTTTTCAATTGCTCTTTCTAAGCAGATGAAATTTAGAATATATATTTTTTTAATATCTATTGCTTGAAATTTCAGTTTACCTTGCCATTCTGGCCCAAAAAATGGTAAAAGTCACTTGTCTGAAACCCACATAGCTCTCTGACGTCTTGTGCTCCCTTCTCTGATTAGGTTGGTACCTCACGCATTGCTGTGCAGCATCAGAGCCTGTGCCTGGCTGTGCACCCCAGTGTGCCCACTGTAATGGGCCAGCCCAGCTTCATCTGATCCATCCCCTGGCTGAGCTCGACATATGCGGCCACACAACAGGAGGGAGGTCTCAGCTGAGGAAGGGGGCCGCTGAGGGAGGCCTTATGCTTGAAGGCTCCCCCACTGAAATCAAAGTCTCCAGCTGCAGTCAGCTGCTGTCCTGCCAGGTAACTGTACTTGCTAGGCAAGTCCCTGGCACACAGTACGGTCTCACAGGTGGAAGATGAAGAACTTCTAGGGGCCTGAACTGTAGGAAATGCAAGGTACTACTGTCTCAGGCCTGAACTACAAAAAACCCCTTCTCCATTAGCATCAAAGAGAGACTCTGCTCACCGGTATCCCACTGTGACCACGTGTGCTATCAGCCAAGTGGCATGGGCTGAAATTACAGATGGTAGGTCTCCATTCGTGATTTCCTGTAGAACACTATTGTTCATTAAAATAATCCCTTTTGTCCCCAGAGAAATAAAAGATATCTTCCCTCTGGAGTTCTTCAGTTGTTAACTAACATCAGAAATGCCATGCCTTTGCCAAGGCCAACCTGAGCTCACCTCAAAGCCCTGAGCCACAGTTGAAAGCTGTCTGGTCTACATAGTGCAAAGTCCTTGGTTTTGGGGCAAAGGACAGTCCTGCACATTAGCATAGCAGCTGATACAGTAGCTGGTATTTATTTATGATAAAGAAAAGGAGTAGTCTTATGAAGGTGTGTAGGATTATAGGTATCAGCAACTTATGATGGTTTATGAATATTAGAGTATTAGTAGCTGTGCTGCTTTTTTTCTAGTCTATATCCTGGGGATTTCATGAGTAAGGCTGTGGAAAGAAAAGACACCTTCTTATTATCCTAACTGGTATGCTTAGACGAGTTTTCAGGTATCAAAGCCTTCTTGTGTTACTCTCTTTTCATCTTCATATAATGAAGTACAGGAGAAGAAAGCCGCTGCGTTAAAAGGCCAGCGGCCATCACCCAAATTGAGGTCACTTGGCCATACACTCAAATCAAGAAGTTCCACAGTGAAGTAAAGTTTGTTTGCACCCCCTTATTTCAGCTCAGCTGTGATCCGGGACTTTGAGATGATCTTTCATCACAGGATCACCTGCTGGTTTTCCTGCAGAACCCTGCTCATCCAAATCAGACAAGGAAAATCCCCCCTGGGCCAGCAGCTGGTGATCTTATTTCTGGCACACTAAAGCTCTCTTCAGCATTTCACTTTCCCACTTTGCATTATTTTAATGTAATGCTCTTGCATGTTAGGGAGATTTCCTGCCTCTTCCTACACAGCACTGTCACTCCAGGTTTGAGGAACAGCAAGCCCTCACCCCCAAAAGGTCTTTAAAATGTAACCTTAAGTCTAAATTACTTTTTCTGTCCAAGATCCTGGAAAATTGCACTTTGGCTGCAGTCACACCTCAGTGGGAATGCCAGTTCCAATCCATTTCAGAGAGGGCTTTGGAAACCTTTCCCAGCCCCAGAACTGCTTCGCCAGCTGTTTCCTCCCGGCTGGAAAGCCGCAACCATCTCTCACCTGTAATTCTCTTGGACTCCTCCGCTGCTCTTGACGTGGGGGCTGGGCAGCTTCGCTCGGATCAGTTGGTGACTCATGCAGATCTGGTGCTGCTCGTGAAGGGTTTTGAATGTCAGCCTTCTCAGTCATGCTTTCGTCTAAGGGTTTGCGCATTTGCGAATGTCATTGCTTGTAGTAATTTAAACTCTTTGGGGTGAGCATCTATTCTTGGGCCTCATGCTGTTTAACAGCTTTAAGTGTGCTGCTTTGGGGCGTTGTTTTCGATTGCTGCACTTTCTTGTGTCAGTGCTATGTAGCTGCAGCTCAGTTATTCTGCCTCTTACCGACAATGCAACCTCTGTGAGAGACTGTGGCTGGGATCTCTCATAGCAGAGACCTTGCAGAGGTCACACATGAATTACAGCTGAGCGTCAACAAAACCCAAGTTACCATTCTGAGTCCCTGTAAATACTCCCCATGATCATGTATTATCACCCACTCTAGCCTTTCAAAAGGCATGAATATATTTTCAAGCATTTATCAATTAAGCCTCCAAATATCTCATTGAGGTACTGAAAATTAGGTGATAAAGGGATCAATTTACCTAACACTGATATGCACCTACTTAAGAAATTAAATAGCACATCACATCTATTGAACAACGCACATTTAAATCCCTGAATGATGGACTATAGCCACGAACGAGGAAATTAACTCCTGCATTGCGGCACTGTCTGGTTCATTCAGCAACAGCCTCAGCCAAGAGTTTTTGTAAGTGAACTCTCTGGGGGAAAAAGGACCCACTGCATACAGAAACCTTTATGTGTAGGCATGTGAAACGTGGGAGACAAAGCTGTAAACTGTGTAGGAATGTGAAATATATGAGAGAAATAGCCTTAGCTCTGCCAGTCTTATCTCTGGTAGATGACTAGACCCCAGATCTACCTATCAGTTGGTTACCTAAGGTCTCCTCTCTGAAAATTACCTTTCTCTTTCAGTATTAAGACTGCAATGATGGAAAAATTGTGCTACCTTAAATCGCATTGTTCCTTCTTTGATTACTTCCTCTAAATCCAGCCATAAACTAAATTTCAACTGAAAACTTACAAATAGAAATATATACAAGGTCCTGGGAGGTATATGTGTATAGTGTATGGAGGTATATCCACATATACATGCTTACATGCATAACACATAGATGCACATATGTATGTATGTATATATTTCATGCATATATATATATGAATGATTTGGTATATATTTTGCTCTGCAAGGGAGGTACATTTATGTAATGTACAATGAGTGGAGTACTCAAGTGTTTGAGTTTGGCATTGGTAGTCCATTTTCTTGAGGTTGCCAGAAATCAAGGAAATATGTGGCAAGGAAGCATCAAATGGTTTTGTTTATGGAGCAAGAAGAAAAAAAATGCTGCTTTTGAACTAAGCTGCCATCAGGCTGGGGGGGAGTAGAAAGTACCCTTACTTTAGAAAATGTCAACATTTAAGAGAGTCATTGAGCGGAAGCAGAAAGTACTCTTGCTTCAGAAAATATCAAAATTTAAGAATCTAGCAGGCAGAGATAGTAGGATCTTTGCTTTTGCTGCAGTAATAAGATATTCTAGGGTTCCAGTTTCTGATCACTTGCAGAAAAAATGTGCAGCAACACACCTTCTGTAGAAGCTGTGAGCTTCAAGAGAAGCTGGACACAGTGTTCTCGGGACTTTGAAGATCTGTGTAGAAAGCCCATCAGCCATACATTCACGATGCTGCACAGAAGGGCCATCCTACATTTGTAAACCCAAGAAACCCACTGTTTAGATGAGCTGTCAAAAAGTCAGGCAGGTTTCTGACAGAAATCCTTTCTGTGCCTCATTGGCAGCTTATTAAATGGTATTTCTAAGAGATATTTCTGTTTCAAAAAATTGACAATTTCTGACGCAAACATGTCTCATTGGAAAATTCACAACTACTTTCCCATTTTCTTCTTGACAATTATGATAATACAACAGTTTCCTCTTTTAGAGCCCTGATCATCTTTGCACCATAGTAAACCAGGAGTAATATTATCAAACTCATTTGTTTTAAGTTGGCAGAAGATTGCTATAGAGGGAGACTGGGAGACTCACACTTCAGACTCCTGGATGAATGTCTACAAGGTATTCTTTCTATCATTTAGAAATATTGGTAACTATGGTCTTCAAAAAAGTATAATTTAGAGATTAGATTTCATGTTCTGTGACCTAGGGGTCTGATTACAGCTCTTCCTTGATTCTCTGCTAATTGATCAGCAGGTTCTTGTTCATGTACAATGCAACTCCTACCATAGATTTTCGGCTAGGTCTTGGCCAGCATACTGTTTTGTAGCTGCATCTTGGTGACACTGCTGCTTCAGAAGTCATTTTAATTGCATGTGTGGCTAGCCACCTTCCTAAATGTCTCCCCAACTTGACTGCATTTATCCTGATACCCTGAATACCAGGAAAAGAAGGTGTCTCATTTCTATTTCTCAGGTGGGAGAAGAAAAACATACTCTTTCTTAGGTGATGCATCACTCACTGATGCTGATAACAATCAGGCTATTGACTGCTGAGCAGTGAAGAGCTCTTGCATGTCACTGTCAAGGCTCCTTTCTTTTGTATTACTGAAATGCTCAGTGAAGCAGAGACTGACTCCTCAGTCCAGAGCTTATGTTGCGCGCATGGGGCGTGGAAAGCGCAAGGTGTCAGGCTTCTGTGCAATAGAAAGTGGAGTAGCTTTCCCATAAGAAGTTCAGATGCAGGCACCAGCAGCAGAGGACTAGAGTATCATAACCCAATGACTTGGGCATTCGTCTTGGTGGTCAGTGACTTCAGATCAAACCTCTGACCTGAACCAGAAAGAACAATCATTTGTTCTGGCTCTTAAGTGTATTCATTAGCCACCAAGTTACTGGCTGGTATTTGAAAAAAAACCAAAAAGTTACATCCTTCATTGACAAGAAGTTCTACCTTAGGTCTGAAAATCAGTCCTATCAACACTTAAAAAAACTACTACCTTTTTTTTAAATTTTTAGATAATTTTAAGATTTATAACATTTAAAAATAATAAATTTCTTGCTTAAAAAAAATAAAAAATAAGAAAAGGAAATTTCCCAGCTGGCTCTGCTCCACTCAAAACACACACATCCAGGAGGGGTAAGGTCTTAAAAATTCTCTCCCAAAAGCAAAGGTAACACTAGGTTGTCTTGCATTTCTCAGGTTCTTATATTTTCTCTGGGGTAGGAGTTTCTTAATTTCTTTTGGCTGTAGGTTAAGTTTTTTATACCAAACACCAGCCTCAAATGAATAGGTCCATAACTGTTTAGCCACTATGGCCACAGTGCAGAACATCATGGTGGAAAAACTGATGCAATAAATCCTCACAGAGATTTTGAAACAAATTGATTTGAAAGCCCTCTAGTTCTCTTGCAGGGTTTAGGTCCAATATAGTACATTATAGAAGAACACGGTAGAAGAAATGGCTTGCTTTGGTCCTACGTGAAAATTCTACCCCACATGGATATGTGTAATGCAGCTGCTAACAATTTATTCACCATTAAGTCTTTGTATTCCAATTTAAGATTTCTTATTGACTGATGCCAAATCCTGGAGATAAGATGTCCTCTCTCCTTTCATTTTGTACTGTGAATAGCTGATAACCTGGTGCTTTACAGGAACCCATCTGGGTCCCCAACCTTGGACAGCTTTCGTGCTTCACTGTCAGTTCCTCTGAGCATTATACCTGCTATGCATGAATGCTGTAATTTTACGGCATGACCTGCAGACAGGAACAGAGGCAACTGGAACCTATAGACCATGAACTTCATTTTCTGAGGACCTGCAGCTCCCGTTGAAGTTGTGCATGTCGGCAATTTCTAAAAATGAGGCACACCCCGCTCCCCCACCTTTTTATAAGAAATTTTGACAAAAGCCTCTGGGGCTGAAGTATTGTTGCAGGAAGGCTGATCGTTAATAAACCTTGTCAACCCTGCCTCGTTCTTCTAATCACATCTTACAGTGTGTTTTGGTTTAGTTTTTAATATCATCTGTTCTCTCCCCTCTCACTCTGCCTGTATTTTTAGCTTTATGACTGAAAGCCTTTGATGGGAAATGCATATACATGCATCACTTGCAGAAAGGTGAAATGTGTTTCTACCACTATTTTTTTAATTTACAGTATATACTACTTTTTCTCCAGGAAAGATCTACTATAAAGCATTGTCTTGCTTTCAGAAGTGGAAACCAAAGCTTATTTGTCATAGGTACACAAAGGCAGATTGTTTCTTTCAATAAAGAACTGATGTACCTAATTTTGTCTAACGGCTGCTCAGGACACAGCCAGCATGAGTCCTGACAAGCTGGAGGATTGCATTCTGTCATTTAGAAAGTCCACTTGCAGAAATCAATATAGCTGAAATCAATCCAATGATGTTAATTATCATGAGATGTTAATCAGGAGTCCATGTTCTCAGTCCCCTTCTTTAAACACTGGGAAATCTCCTTATATTAATCAACATTAATGATACAAGAAAGTAATTTGTGTGTCTTTATATACACACTTCAGTTGAGGTAACAGGTTCACCTGGGTTTTACTAATAAGTACCATAAATACAACACTTTCAAGTAATGGGGCTGCACCTACAGGCAGCATTGCATATGCTACAGTAATAGATTCTGTAATTTAAAAATATGTTAAAGAAATATCTATATCAACTGTTCTAATACAAAGTAGTAAGATCTGCAAAAGCTATATGATTTCTTGATTGCCCAATGCATTTAGGAGTGCGTCAGATGACTGTCAGTGCTGGAGCTCCAGGCGGCTCAGTGGAGCTCTTTGCAATGCCTACAAAAAAGATGTGTTTCTTTAGCTTCAACTGCAGCAGATTTTGCCTTCCCCTTTGGTCAGCCTACGGCAAGACAACCAAAACTACTGCAAATGCCGGCATCATTGACATTATCTTTGAACATCTGTAATCAAACCTATGACTTTAGGCAGAATAGCAAATGAGTTTAGCAGTTTAACAGAGACGCTGCAGATCTGTACCCTGCCCAGCTGTTTGGTCTTGCCTGAGTGCCTCGAGTCTAGCGAGTGCTCACAGCCACCATGTTATGTGACAAAACGAGCCTTGCTTGCTGCCGTTATTCAAGAGCCACCATGAAGTTAGAATAAAAAGGTCACACTAAAGTGAAAGGGTCAGGCTAAATGCACATGTAAATTACT
>KL260217.1:0-13014 GCA_000699545.1 Podiceps cristatus
TATAAAATCACCCTGTTCATCATCAACCACTGCCAGGCAGCAGCACCCACCTCTCCGTCAGCACAGAAGGGTGCAGGAGTGCTCCTTCCATCACTTGGGACAAACACCAGCTGGATTAGCCAACTGCTGCTGTAAACCACCCTGCCCACTTGCCAGCAGGTGACCCCCAGGAGAGCCACCGCCTTCGGCCACCGGCTCACTGGAGCATGCCCAAACGCAGCCAGCCCACCCCATCCCACCTGGGCTGACCTGATGTCCTTGATGGTTGCTCGCTTGAGGGGGTCAACCTGCAGCATGTGCATGAGGAGAGTGGCCACGGAGCGGTTGAGGTATTCGGGGATGTAAAACACACCTCCCCGGATCTTCTTGAAGAGGGTGGGGACGTGCTCGTCATCGAAAGGCAAAGTGCCGCAGAGAAGGGCGTAGAGGATAACGCCGCAGCTCCAGATGTCCACCTCGGGGCCGGCGTACAGCCTGCGCGAAGGCAAGGGCAGGAGAAAGGTGTCACCCCTCCATTCTCCTCCCCTCAGTTAGGGTTCAGGTCCTGCTAGGTGAGCTGGGGACCTGCTGCCAGCTCCACGGGGGCCAGAGCTGCAGCCCACCCCAGGGCTGCTCACACAGATGCCCCCGACCAACCCTGCCTAAGCCAAAAAGCACCCAGGGGCGAGGGGAAATGACATGGCAGATCTGGCGTGGGCTGCCCACGCTCCTCTGGACGGCTGCGGCATAAGGATCATCTATGTCCCTGCCCCTGCCAGACTCCCGAAAAGCCAAACCCCACATTTCCAAGAGCTCTGCCAGGCTGTTTGCTCCTTCACCCCACGGGCTCAGCCAGGAATTTCTGTTCATTCAGCAAGGCAGATTAAAAGGCAGCAGATACTATATCTCTGAGTGTTTATTTTTGGTTGAAGTTTGTGTGCCGGCATGCAAGCGCTCCCACTTCCGACAAGCCGCTAACGTGCTCCCTGGCATCACCAAGTCGGGACACCCCAAGGATATGGGTTTGCTGCTGCTTGCTTGCTTGATTTGTTTATCTCTTCTTGCTACAACCGATGGTTTCTCAAGAGATTTTGGAAGGCAGTGCCAACCCTGGGCTGTAAAATCCTACCAAAATACATGAAAACCTCATTGTCTTGTGCTTGCTCCTCCTGAAAAGCAGTGCCGCAGACACACCAGTGTACAAGAAGTGCCGGTCATGCACGTGGTCATTCTCTGAACACCAGCAAAACACCGGCTCTGCTTGTCCAAGGGTGAGACTTGCCCTGCTGAGCCAGGGACAGCAGCAAAGTAAGGGCATTTTGGACACGGGGACAATTAGCTAGATGCACCCTTGGTCCCGCCTCGACGCCCGATTCCCAACAGATAGGAAGCCTGACTCTTTTGCCGATAATCGCATTGCTTGAACAGTTGATTGGACTTCTAAGCCGAAACGAGACGCACTTTTATGAGTCTGCAACTTGAGCTGTCATGCTCTACTGCTTTCCGTGCTCTACCCAGCAAAGGCAGCAGGAGCCGGGAACCGGCTCACCCGGCCCCACGCACCCGCCGGCCAGGCATTCATCCTGCTGTGGAACAGCAGATTGTGCCTCTGCCCCACAAACGCAGCTCTCGTAGGCTGCTATAGCTTTGAGGACAGCTTGGCATATAATTCAGGGGCATAAAAATCAGGGAGCACTGATAGTGTAAGTGGTACGGATGCAGGAAGGCTTGGTGATGCAACACGTAGGCTTGGTTTTGTTTTCCTTTCTTGCTTTTCTTGTTAAAAAGCTGTATTGCCTGTATCCTTGGAACAATCAGGCTCTGCATACTGGGTCTGCAAGGACTTGCTAATCTGCCATGTGCCTTTTCTCCCATACAAATTGAAAATAAGCGCTTCTGGCCTTTACTGAAAAGGGCATGGAAATACTATTAATATTTTCTTGGAATCACAGCAGAGTTTCTGGCTTTGTCCCTCTCTTGACAATGAGAATTTACTTGCTTTCGCACGTAGAGCTGTAGGCACAACAGGGTTTTTGGATGCTGGTCTAATTCCTAGGATACTCTGCCAACACTTGCACTGGTGTAAACAGGGATAAAATGATTATAATCACAGCGAACACACTTTGAATAAAATGTTGTATTTAAAAGCTACAGTTATAGGCAAAAAACTGCTCAGTTAGGAGAACTAATGCTCATGCAAAGGGTGATTCAAAAATATGGAGCAGATAATGAGGAGATGGGTAGTTTGAAGGACCATACAGAGGACTGAAAATTTGAAAATCTGGTTTCGCAATCCTTGCTATGCTATTACAGAGAGAGTTAGGGAAATGTTTTATGTAACTTAGTTTCCTGACTGTTAAGATACAGGAGGTAACACTTCTGTATCAACATGGCAAAGTCCAATTCAACCTTACAGAGTGCATTCAACACGCCATGTGTTGTACAGATGTCACACGCTCAGAGATGCAGCCGCACTGGAGGTCTGTCAATTCAATTCATCAATTCATCAATTCATCAAAAGTTTATTTGGTTGAACCTACTATCATGGAAAAAAAATCCCCTAGCTTAAGGAACCAGAAGACAAATACTTTCAATACAAGAGTTCAACAGTCTAGGGAAGTGATTAATGATCTTTCTGATTCTTCTGTTAGCGAATGTTTTTCCTCATTAACACTGTGTTTTATATTATAGGTGGGCAGGAGAGAAGGGGGTGGCCTGGAAAAGCCTTTCCATCTGAAACCTCAGCATTTGCATCCAAAGAGTAATTTTCACCCTCCTTTAATCAGCCATATAAACAGTCAACATCTGCTATTAATAACTCCTCCAAAGTAAACATCTTTAGCAAACCATGTTTTGCTATTACAGCTATTGAGAAATGTAATAACCAAGAAAAAGTTGAGATTTTTGCCAGTAGATTCACCCAGACATAAAATACAGGCTGGAAGGATTCAGCTGCTTTTACTAGATGTGCAAAGCTGTTTCCAATCCCAAGAACAAATGTAAAGACCATGCGCTCACATAGGCTCTGATTAGATGTGGCATGTCCTACCTTCCAGAGATGACTTCAGGGGCTGCATAATTTGGGGAACCGCAGCTGGTGCGTAGAAATTCGCCATCTGACATCATGTTGGACAAGCCTAAAAACAAGACGTTTACTACATATTGGTGTTTGATGTGAAGGTCCAGCCACAGAAGACTGTTTCACACAGAGGAGGAGAGGTATAGCAAATGGAGGGTAAAATTTGGAGGGGAACTGTTGACATGATTTAGATCGACTCCTTTCAGCTGATTTGCAAATAATAATAATAATAATTATAATTATTATTATTGTTATTGTTATTTTCACATCTAACCAAGGAATATTCACTGCAGGCTCGTTTTGCTTCTGAGTTGCAAACTCCTGAGCTTGCTTCCTTGCACAGAGGAAAAGAGACATAATTCATCCCCGAGCACTTACTTTACAGGGGAATTGTGTGGGGTTGTGAAATTTGTCAATCTTCAAAAGGATTTATCACTGCTGGAAAGGACTTACCGGGCCGAAGCTGGTAGCCCAGCTATTTCATTGGATTTCAATCAGTAATGCCACTTAAAGACTCCTGTTACCGCTCATTTGTAAAATGAAGTGAGGCCAAGAGCACATGGCCAAAAGTACAGAGAACACGCATGAAAATAAACATACGCAGCCAGTTCACCCTGGAATTAACTGCACCGAGTCTGTCTTAAACATAAATTAGCTAAATCTTTATATTAGGTGATTATACTAAAACATAACAAAGACTTGCAAATTACCTCGCTGCTCCATTCTTAACGCAAGTACAGAAGCAGCCTACAATAAGTAATCCCCGCTTTTGCAAAAAGGCTGGTGTTTATAACTGTGGGCTTTTCAGGTGAAGCAACTGCTAGTGGTTAGGAAAACAGGCTCTGGGTTTTGTAAGGCGTGCTACACGGACACGCTCCAGCAAGCGCCTCGGAGCTGGCTGCATTTCTGGAATGCTGCTGGGGTCACATACCAAAATCGGCTATCTTGGCATTCATGTGTGCATCCAGCAGCACGTTCTCTGGTTTCAGGTCTCGGTGGACAACCATGTGTCTGTGGCAGTAATCCACCGCAGAGAGAATCTGCTGGAAAAGGCGTCGAGCTTCTGCCTCTTCAACCTGTGGGTGCAAGGGGAAACAGTCCTGAAGGTCGGTCTGCGTGCAGAGCTGGCAAGGGAAGGTTTGACTTAGCAAGGAGCCAAAATGTTCCAGGGTGTAGAGAGAAAATCACAGCGTGCTTGTGACCAGAAGCAGCAAATAAAACAGATTTCCCCTCTTGCATTTTATAATGTGCTAGTGTTTTCAAATGATATAGCCCAGAGATGAAATCAGAAACCTATACTTAGCTCAGCTATCAAGGAGAACTTATTGGTGGCACCTATGAGGCAATGGCTTGCTGTTCCAAGGGGACCAGTTCTGCTATACAGCACATACAGATCGAGGCTGGACAAAACACTCCAGAGGATGCTAGAGGGAGCAATTCCTCATGGGCAGATGGCTTGGGGGAAAAAAAAAAAAAAAAAAAAGCTAAAGGTGTAATATTGCAATGATTTTAATTAGCTCTATAGCTATATTAGCTAAAGATGTATGAGCTCTAGTAGAGAAATGGTATCTAAAATGATGAGGAGACCGATTATTTTTACTGATGACTTCCTAAAGACTCTTCCTGAAAAATTTAGTTTCTGAATGGAAAAGTTCAGAAAAGATCCAAATTAGTCACTGAAAAGAGCCAAATGGGTAAAATGTGCTGGAAAACACGGAACTGTAGGTAGAAAAGTAAATTGACTCAGCTGCATTGACCAATGCACTAATCTAAAACAATGAATTGTAAATGTAATGACTTTTGGTAGCATAGAGAGGAAACACATGATGGGCTGATCCTTCACCTGAAACCTTCTTCTGGATGTCCACTTCAGCCCATTTTCATCTCCTTGCCCTGTGATTGCTCCTTGCCTACGAGGATGACCATGGGGCAGACACTAGTGATTTTCTTTGTAACCATAATATCACATTTCACGGGCTCAACCTACACCTCAGGTGATTTATACCCAGCAAGATTACTGGCATTTGAAAATGTTCAGATAAGCCACATCCTTAAAAAGTCTTCAAAAAACCTGATGTGGAGCCAAGGGGAAGTCTGGGGGAAGTGAATGACTGGGATGGAGATCACACCAAGAGGTCTTCCCCTCCAATGCCGTAAATCTGCTGCTGAACTGTGGGGGTTTTGAAGGCGACCCATAGCTAAATATTATAAAAATATGCTAGTTTTCCAAATATTTGCACTAAGCAACACATTACCTTGGATATTTTGGTTTGCGTATCGAAATACATCAGAGAACGTTGCAAAAAATCGCACGCAACTTTTGTGCGAGACGGGTACGAGACACTCCAGATGGGATTGCTGTGAAGCAACTTCTATTTTGGGCATTAACCTTAACCGCATTCCCTTTAGCAGTCATTTTGCTTCTAAACACCAGCCTCTTCCCACACAAGTGTTTGGGCTGACACAGTACTGGCACTTACGCGTCCATGCTTACAGATGTAATCAAATAATTCACCACCAGATACGTATTCCATGACCATGAAGAAGTCTGTCGGCGTGCTGATGACCTGGTACCTTCAAAAACACAAGTGGATTTAGAAAAAAAATAATTAAGAACAGGGAAAGGCTTTTACACAGATTACTATTTTCACGTCAACCCTTAAAATAAGAATTTGTTTGGATCTTACATTTATAATTGCTTTCCACTTCTGAAAAGCCATCTCTTACTTCAAGTATAATTTTTCACTTGTCTATGAAAGGATCTCTTTTTCAGAGCTACGGTTTTCCTTGAAGCTTTTAAATAATCCTCTGAAATCTCTGCCAGACAATCCCTTCACATTCAGGTCTGGACTGACTTTCAAATATCCATTTTGCCCCAGATCTGCAACAACAGCTTTAGAAATGAAGGCTTCATTAGCTGGGGACAGGAAGGGGATATATTTGGTGTCCCTCATATCAAGGATAAAGAAGATAAAGAACTCTATAGACACTAGAGGGAGCTTCTTTCGGAAAGGTATAGAAACAAAGACAAGCACCTCAAAAGATCACAGCTATTTTTCAAATATTAAATCCCTCAATATTCTAAAATGGAGGGGGAAGAGTATCATCCTTGACTTGCAAATTTATTCTCCATTTTCATTCAAAATGATACCTGAATGCTGCAAAGGCATTTCTGTGTCCCAGCTGGTACAAACTGCCAATGACCAGCTGAGGTCGATTCATAGCAGCACCAGCTGAAACCCCCTGTTTTATTTCAGACACATTGTTGTTTGCCTTTTTTTTTTTTTTTTTTTTAAACAGCTGGATTTCTGTAGATTGTAATTTGAAACAAACAGATTTCAAACCATTTTCAGAGATCAGCAAGTGAATGGGTGATAACCTCATAAAAGGGTGGTAGTCTCATAGGATCAACTTAGTTTTTCTAAAGTGTTTTGGCCCAAGACATCTAAGTTATTGTTAATTCCCCCATTATTTCTTTTAGATACCCGTGTAAAAAGCTATTGAAAGAGGAGGTTTGTGTACTGTGGCCTCCTCCTCACCTTTTTTCTCAACCATTGTATTTCATGACTGCAGTTATGTACCACAGGGCACATGTACTGTGGCCTCCTCCTCACCTTTTTTTCTCAAACATTGTTTTTCATGACTGCAGTTATGTACCACAGGGCACTGATATTGTTAAACTGGGTTTAATCTTCAGGCTTAAATAGTTTGACAAATGTGTGAACAGGACTTAACGTGCAGGATGCTGGATGCACAGCTGAGGACTCTTGCTGGCTTTTCCGTGAAATAATACCAATCTGTTCTCCAATAAATCCATGGAACTGTGAAGTTACTCTAAAGTCAACAGTTGCTGCATGGTTAGTTATTTAACTGTGGAGAGAATTTGTTTTCCCTTGCCTCTAAGTCCTGGGTATTTGCTATATCTCATGCCAGTTTTAAGGCTGACCTAAATGTCAACTTATCCTTGCAGTTACCATTCAACAGCTTTCTTTTATAGAAATGCCAAAGATATTATCGAGTGCCTCATTAATGTGGACTGGCTGCACAAACTGGGGATTGAGAAGGAATCCCAGAGGCTGGAGTGCAGGTGCTGATTTACAACTTAAATTCAGGTTCATCAGAGTGGCAACTTTGAAAACTTATGTCTGAATAATAAATTAAGAAAAATATGTTCCTTTAAGCTCTGGATAATCAGGCCATTAAAACGTAAATCCTATTGACTTCAGGCCAAGGCTTCACTCTACGAGCCTGACTATGCTGTAATTCCTCAGGCACAATTCTCAGCAACTTCAAATCTGGAGATATCAAGCCTAAAAAGGGTCATCACAAAGAACTCCTAATAGCATCCCAACGCAGGAAAGCCCAGACCCTCTCTACCCACCTTCATAATGGCCTCTGCATGGAAGAGAGGTCAGCTTGGACGGGTTTAGCCGAGCATAACTTGATGCAGGGACATTGGTCTGTCAGCTGTTACAACAACCCGGATACTCAATGGAAGAAATACCTTCCATCACTTCTCTAAGTTTCAACTGTGTTCCCCTGTAAGTCAGTGGGAAACTCTCAGAAACCAACGTTTGGCTCTAATGTGAAAAAACTCGACCACACACCTAACATTCTACTCCTCTAAGCCAACGCTTGAAACCAAGTCAACTGTGTATGTGAAGTCTTCGCCGATGGAGGAGTAAGCTGAACACGTGGCAGAAAAGGTACTTACAGTTTGATAATATGAGGGTGCCGGAAGAGTTTAAGGTTTTGAATTTCTCGTTTGATCTTCCCAACCACATCTAGGCTCCTTATTTTCTGTCTGTTGAGTATTTTTACTGCTACTTTGTGCCCCGTCAGCTGGTGTTCACCAACTGTTAGAAAAAGAGCATTGCAAAGTCACTAAACAGTGTAGCAAGATGCATACAAACCACAACTCTTGAATGGGAAAAAACCAACCAACCAACCAAAAAAACAAAAGATGAGAGACTGAAATACTTTAAACTTGTTTTTTGTCTCTTCACTGTATTGTTTTCCCAGTGGAGTCATGGAAGACAGAAGAGAGGGGACTTATCTGCAAAAAAAACCCCTCAAGTACATAAAACAGAGTGAGTTATTGGAGGAGGTCATACCCAAAGTTAATTTGCAAGGATTTATAGCATGTAAAAGCTAGATCAATCAGAAAGTGATATATTTAAATGGTAGAGAAGGATCTCCACTGTAACACACTGGCTGAGTAAATCCCTAATAAACCCAGTCTTAAAACTAAACCATCACACTTCTTTTAAATAAATGATATAGGGATTTTCCCTGCCCAAAATAGGACTGCGGGATTTGCATTACTAAAATGAATTTCTATTTATACATTCTCAAGCATGCTTCTTGGTTTGATGACAAGCTGCAGGAACACTGCAAGAGCAAATTTTGGTTTTAGAAAAGATACAAACTTCAATATGGGTTTTTGTAATATGCCCTTGGTGCACCGAGATGCTGACGCTTAACTCCTGCGTACAGGGTCAAACAGTAACCATGACTGGGGAGCAGCACCCCTGTCACTGGTGGAATTGCACTAACTGAACAATAATGTGAAATGAAGTCAGCATTTGATCCATTTGTTATCAATAAACAGACTATGCAAAAAAAAAAAAAAAAGCTCTTTTGAAGCAAGATTTTTACTGAAGTTAACAGCAGAAACCACTTGAAGACTGTCAATCGGAAGTTTATCTCTAAGAGGGTTGTCTGGCCATGAGCTACCCCTTCTCAGTGTTTTCCAATAGGATATTAAAAATGGTGACGTATCAACGATTTTCTAAAGACTGCACAGAAAACCTGCTTACAGTAAATATTCGTGCTCTCTAATTATGAACGTTACCGTTCCAGTAATAACATAGAGCACAAGGTGTTAATAATTAATTATAGTTAATAATTGTTATTACATTATTAGACTCAATAATTTTGGAGGCTTTAATGAGCTGATCAGAAGCAAATGGCGTAAGCAGACGGCATGAGAAGGGCAGGGCGGCAGCGCCGGCACCGCTCGGGGCACACCAGGTCACTATTATTAGCCACTAGATAAGACCTGCCAGAGATTCTTTCCTCCATAAGAGCATCCTAAAAATAAAACACTTTACTGCCCTTGAAAATTAAAGCACCACTTTGCATGTCCATTTTATTCCTCGCAATACTTAAGACTGCTAGATGAAATGAAAACAAACTAAGTTTTGCAGTATAGATGCAATTTAGGGATTAGCTGAGGGCTGGAGGAGGCAGATAATTCCTCCTGTGCGGTGCACGGAGAGCACTGTAAATAGTGCGAGGAGGCATTTTCCCTGGTGCATCCTTGGGAAGAGAAGAGCAGGGCAGCGCTGGGCCTGCCCCATGCCGGGCAGCCTTTGCTGGAGCGAGACTCTGCGAAGCAGCGCATGTGCGAAGGGTGCAAAAGCTCGCCCACGCTTTAGGGGGGCTTGCAAGGGGAACGTGCAAAGGGTGCAAAAGCACGCCCACGCTTTAGGGGGGCTTGCAAGGGGACCGGGCTACAGCCTCTTCGGTCACTGCAAGAAATTCTCGCCCAGCTGTGCCGAGGGTAGCCTTAAAAAGGGCACTGATCTCTCTTTGCCAAGGTTGTTGTGGTACATGCACGGAATATGTTACACCGAGGAGACTGGGGAAGGCACGACAGAGGGGTGGAAGACAACTTCAGCAGACGTCTTCGAGATAAGTCTTTTACCAGCGGCATTTGATTTGGTCAACGATAGCACTGCGATACCTCTGATCTCTCTTTCCTGGGAGCACAAGCTGTACTTTGAAAGCTGCCCTTGATTCATTCCGCTCCACTGAAGAATTTTAATGCACTAAACCATTAGCTGGGAAACTGAGGAACAGCAAAGCAAAGAGGTTTATCACTGAACTAGGAAGAAAACCCTGATTTCTGCCATCATTTGTTTCAAGATAAACCTTTTCTGGCCTTACCTACCCCAGTGCATGCTTTGAAAAATGTTTATTATACATTTGGGGGGAGCCATGCCCGGAATGAATAATTATTGGTTTTAATACCATCGCCAAATAGTTCATCTCCTTTCCGTCTATGACAAACAATGTGTAACTCTGCGAAGGTTTGCTAGCCCAAGCACATCAATAATTAAAAATAAACAGCCTATTTTGTAATCCATCTTTTGCTTACAGTAAGCATTAGATACAGAGATATTATTGTTTCAGTCCCCAGTGGCTTGTTAAGCCTACCCGAACGCCTTGAGAGATAGAGACAAAGAGAGAATGTAATTTGCTGTGCGGTGGGAGCCTTCTAAGCCTTCCAGGCCTCTTGGGCTGCAGACTGTAGACGCAGGAACTGAGATGTGGGGCAGTAAGGACAACCTTCCCTCCGCTCACACACGCGTTCTCTCGGACCCTGCGTGCCGGTGCATGTTAGCGGGACGATCCCGCCCCGGGGTGAGGAGCAGTGGCAGGTCTCGTGCCTCCCACAGGGATGGAAGGGGATGCTCATGCAGCTCGTCTCTAACGGCTTTGTCCTCTCCTCGCCCCAGGGATGGGCAACGGTGGTCTCGGGCGGTGGCGGGGAAGCCACCTCCTTCCCTCTCACTGCCTCCCCAGATTAAAAACCCCGGGGGAAGAGGGAGGGCTGAGCAGCAGTACTAGAAACGGGACTGAGGATACGTCTCGTCTCTCAGTGACAAGCACTCAGGTAAGCTCCACCGCAGCTTAAAACCAGCAACCAGGGCTCCAGGGTTGGGGCGAGCAGGGGAGATGGATTTGGCGCTGAGACAAGGAGCAGCATTGCACACAGTGCTGGAAAAACTCCCCAGCCATAAGGGTCAGGCAGTAACGCTGACCCTAAACACCAAAAAATGGCACCAAATGGGACACGGTGTGAGTGTCTTTAGCTGCTACCCCCATCTGCTTGCACGTGTGGCTGCCTGGGCACAGGATGTTTCAGCATCAGATGCTATTAAGAAAGAAGGGAAGAGATATAACAGAATTAGTTTCTGAAAGAGGACCCTTCTAATTTAGTTATTTTTGTAAGAGAAAAAATGAGGGGCAATAGTGTTTATCCTACTGTAAGCTGAGATAATCACTAAGACCCCTTGACAGCATGTTTTTTTACAGCAGGAACCAACGAAGCCTGCCTCTGCATAAGTGTTTGATGCAGCTCAGGTAGCACAGGCGGCTGACATTTTTGCAAACGCTTCAGGGAAATGTAAAAGTTTAGGGAGGAGAGAGAAAACTCCTTTCCTATCAGCTATGCTGGCCCTTATCTTAGCCAAAAGTTAAAAATGAAATCCATCCAGAGCATACACTTAGCACCGCTGTATTAATTCTGCCCCAGTGCCACTTGTTCGTATGTTGTATCATCTTTCCTTTCCCCTTCCTTCATCTGTCCCGTTTCCTTTAGTTTATCTTCCCTCCAACGCAAGGTTTGTCCTTCAGCGGCAATGGCACAGTGCCTGGGAAAATGGGATGTGACCCCGACTCGAGCCCATGGAGGTCCATCATAACCAACATAAACATAACCCCAGCACTGCCGGTCCTTGAGGGACCACAAATTGATCACCTTGGTGGCCAACAAGTATTGGGTAAGAAACCACCAAGTGGCCACCGGGGACGTCGTGAGTGGCACCACATGGAAAAATATTTGTGTTACTCCGCTGGATTTTGATTTAAGCTCTCGTTGTGCGAGGGCTGCGGTGGCGGGACGACTCTTCGGGGACCCGCAGGGTGGGAAGTGCCCAGGACAAACACAGCAGCAATTTGTCTAATCTCTTCTTACCAACCACCAGCGGAGGAGATGCCACCTCCTTCCTTCATTGCTTCACTGAACTCAAAATCCACGATCACTTCCGCAGTTCTATTTTCTGCAAATTAATCTTATCTTTGGCCTGGAGGACAGGGAAAATAACTATCACCAGCTCTCCCTCCATTTGGCAAAATCCTGCGTAGCAATGTCGACCCTTGGCATGAGACCTCCTATCCACCCACCACGTTCACATCCACCACGTTAACTCCTGCCACCTTCCTCTCTTGTAAAAAAAAAAAAAAAAAAATGCTGTATTTTAATTACCATTTCCAGCTGGAACTTTAGTATTACCAGCAAAATCCTGCTCTCACCTGCCCACCTTCTTGCTCCCCTCTATGCCTTGTATGGTCTTTCTATACACAGGATCAAGGAACCGAATGAGCTTAAAACGAACCATCTCTTGCAGCATTCAGCCAATTTTTAGGAGGATCAGTTCACTGATGACCCAGGCACTGCTGAGCCAGAACGAACATCCCACCAGGGCAGTAGGGAATTTTTCTGCCATAAAAAAAATTCTGTTGGCTAAAAAACCTTATTGCGTCCCAGCCACAAATTCAAGCTCTGGTACTAACCAGAGCATCGTCACTAAATACTACTTTTTTATTATTATTATTCTTTCCTTAATTTATTTATTTCATTTTTAATTTCCTTAATAATTGTAATCCTTAACAATTGTAATTTATGATTTCTTAACCCTGAGCAACAAGAAATGTCACTGGCGTTAGTGAAAAAGTGATTATTATACACAACATACACGAAGCTTGAACCAATCAGGCAAAAGTCTCTTTGCGTTTCTTGCTAAACAGGGTGAATACTGGTTTTTCTAAAGCTCGTTTGATTAAAATGCTGTAATTCTCTATAAATAGGAGGTCTAGTTTCATTATCTCCATTTCCAGCCTCAAGTCTAAATTTCACCCGCCAGTAGGCAAAATATTAAGAGAAAAAAATATATATATATATAAAGGGTACTACTTACCCACAAAGAATTTTGAGCTAAGAAATCTCTTTATGTTATTTGGAAACTGTCAATTTTTTCCCAAAGTTGGATCATATATGGAGGGGGGGATGTTCATGCTAGCTACTCCTTACAGGTAGATAAGGGAAAAAAAGCTATTGTTGGCAGGCTTAATTTGGTCTGCATGAAAAAAAATGCCTTTGGAACACT
>KL260219.1:9319-46250 GCA_000699545.1 Podiceps cristatus
ACAAAGACTAGCTGCTTTGCCCAAGGTCAGCAAATCTGTTGGAGCCAAGTTTTAAGCCTGGGTCTCCTGCAGCCTAGCCCAGAGCCTTAACTATCTGCCGGCTTTTCTATTCTATGCTTGGTCTTGCAGTGACTGCATCTCTAATAAGCCAAGCCACTTCAGAGCTTTTATTCTCGTTAGAAATCCTATGATAATCCGCCTGCATTTTTATCAGAGCGAGTCATTACCATGAAAAAAAAAAACATTGTTAGGAGAATATAGACTTAACCTCTAAAGTTATTTCTCATATTCATTGCTGTATATGTGATTATTAGCACAAATGGAAATAGATAATGCCCAAAGGGAAATTTTGTCTACTCTTGGAAACACATTAGTGAAGGAAGTCACAGTGTAAATCATAATGAAACCTTAATCCACTACCTCTGCAGAAGGTGAACGCTCCTGGTTAGAGTTTTCTCCTCCGACAGGTTGGTTTACTGTGGAAAATCACAGCAGTGATCACTTGACTCAATTGTTTCTTGACACCTTTCTTGTTTTTCCTACTTTTCAACAGCTATAGACACTGTTGGCCCAAGCCCTGAGTGGACTAGGGAGACTTCTATCCCCTTGAGGGCATTATAGAATCATACAATTGCCAAGGTTGGAAAAGACCCTTAAGATCATCCGAGTCCAACCGTTAACCCATCACTGCCAAGTCCATCTATACCATGCCCTCAAGCACCACATCTATCCGTTCTTTAAATACCTTCAGGGATGCATGAATTCGAATACCTTCAGGAATACGCAAGAGTTGTACAAAAGTCTAAGAATAGCTACCAGCAGTCAGGCCAAAGATCTAGCTAGCTCCTATCCCATTTGCAGCAGTGGTCTTACGGGGGACTTCCCCATCCCACTGTCCTGCTATAGAACAGCTTGGGTTGGAAAGGACCTTTAAAGGTCACCAATTCCAACCCCCTGCAATGAGCAGGGACATCTGCAACTAGATCAGGTTGCTCAGAGCCCCTTTCCAGCCTGACCTTGAAAGTTTCCAGGGATGGAGCTTCTACCACCTCTCTGGGCAGCCTGTTCCAGTGCTTCACCACCCTCATTGTAAACAATTTCTTCCTTTAGTCTATATCTCCCCTCTTTTAGTTTACAACCATTACCCGCTGTCCTATCTCAGCAGGCCCTGCTAAAAAGTTTCTTCCTATCTTTCTTGTAGGCCCCCTTGACATATAGAAAGGCCACAATCAGTCACAGTTTGCAGAGACTCGGCGATGTCCTGAAGTAGAGATAATGTCTTTGCACTGACTGGATGTTTACAGATCTCTGTCTTTAATTAACTCATACACACTTTTTAAACAAACAACATTTTAACCTCCAGAGCAGACTGCAAAGAGCAGCTCTTATTGTATGAAAAGCAACTTTGTTTTGTTCATTTTAAACTTGTCATCAGCTAGTTTGATTTGTTTCCCCTTAGCTTTTACCACAGAAGAAACAGTGAAAAGTAATTTCCTACTGATATCTCTATACCACTTAAAGTTTGACAGATTTTCATCATATCCTCTCCAAAGTCATCACTTTTCCAAGCACCTTCCCACCTGCAGAGCCTTCTCACTACTGTTGGCCTTTAAGACACTAGAAAAGTGGCTCAGCACATAATACTCTTGTACTTTGCAAGACAAGGGTGTAAGTTTTTGAAAGTCTCTACGTTATACTTTGTATGGAGGCATGAGAAGGGCAGGCTGGCTCATGATGTGGATGGCTGTGCCCCAGGAATGCAGACCTCATACTCTACAGAACCTCCCTTGTCAAACATGATTTCCCTGACTTTGATCAAGAGTCACTGAAACCCCGTCTTGCTTGAATCATCCTCAAGAATGCTCTACAGCTGTTCCTTCTGCCCTCACTCCTCTCCTGCACCTACTCCTCTTGGATCACCGGAGGTTTGAAGACTTGAGTTATAACCCTTGCAGGACCAGGCCATCTGGTCTAGCAAATATCCATCTGAATAAGCTACAGAATAAAGCCAAAACATGGCCTTTCAAGGTGATCATGTTATAGAATTGGATGTTTGGCCAGGTATAATAATCAGCTCAATAACATAAGTGTGCAAAAGAAGTGAACAAACACACAGTAAAGGGACGCAGATTTATGAGCTGAAATATGACAGACTACATCTAACACCATAGGGATTAAACGTTCCAAGGGCTGAAAGATGACAGTTATGTGGAAATTTAAGAACAATTCAGAGCAGTGGCAGCTGAATCACACCTAACTAGGAAACCCACTTGAGAACACTTGTAGAGGCATTATGTTATTTTCTTTTTTTTATATCCATGCACAATTATTTGGGCTGCACATGCATGTTTCTGTACATAAAAAGCGTCCTCTAGTAGGCTGAGATATTTAGGCCTGGCAGAACATGCTGGGCTGTTGCTTGAGCTATCACAGTGAATTTCCTGGTTTTCAAAGTCACACAAGACCTCACGTCAACATGAATTAGGTTTTTAGTCACAGCTGCTATTATCTTTTGGTTTACCACTAATGATGTGTTTGGTATATTATGTTTTCTAATACAAGCATCATTTTGGCTTGAACTTAGTGATATAGCTGAGGCAATGGCCTGGAGAAGCAAGGCCAGTGCCTCTGCTGTCCTCCTGAAAAGCACAGGATTTGCCATCTAGCAAATGCCTCAGACCTCACGCAATTGCCCTACACACAATGCTTGGCAACCGCATGATCTGGCAGGTGTTTGGCACCGGCACAGCTGTAGAGCAATATTATAATAAGGGGATGATTTTAATCTTATCATCTCAGTCTTTTCAAAGGTGAGATAACTTTATCAACACTTAGGATGCGAGCCTTGTCCTTATAAAGGAGCCCACAGTACGCGCACAGCAGCAGCCGCACAGACTGCAGGTCTTTGAGGTTCAGCATCTCTGATCCAGTTTCCTAGCACTGGCCCATACCCATAAAAATCAAGGAAACATAAAGCTGTCACAGCCAGAGTGAAGAACAAGAATTCATGCTCATGCAGCCATCACAGCACAGCAGGCAAACAGAAAGGAGCCACGTGAATCCTCTCCTAGGTGTTCTCCTATCTGGGAAGGGTTTCATTTCATCGATTATCTTTTTTTCAGGATGGCAACTAACACTGCGGGCGCTTGCATCCCGGCTCCCCGTGGTTCTGTCTGCTTCCCTTTTATAGGGTTGACTTCTGACGCCAAGACACAGACATGGTACTCTAACCCTACGTGCAATGGCGTATGCACGCTGCCTGCGTGGCTGATCTCCCTGACATACAGTCCTACCCCTTTCTGTTGCTGAAAGCTCACGTTTTCACCTGAAGGCTGACACTGAAGATGACCTTTTGCGTTCAGAAAAAAATGGCACACGCAAACACATCACCGAGGCAAGCAGCTCTGGTGCCAGCAGGATCGGGGGCAACATGAGGCACAGGGGGGTTTCCCAAATGGGGAACGGAGAGACCAGCTGGCAGTCCAGAACTTGCACAACAGTGGCTGAGGAGACGTGGGCAGGGCCAGCAGCAATGGCAGCCAAGCCCCGACACCTATAAAAGAAGCCCCTGGGGAGCACTATCAACCAAGAGCTCCACAACTAGTGTGGGCAAACAGGCCATGGCATGGCAGCAAGGTCTTGGGAGTCTGGAGAGGTCCCGGTCAACTGGAAGCTGGTAAATGTTGTCCCAGTTTTCAAGAAGAATAAGAAGGAAGACCCTGTTAATTCAGGCCTGTCATAGTCTCACTTCAGTGCTTGGTAAAATTATGGAGAAAGTAATTCTGGGAGTTATCAAAAAACACTTGAGAGACAACACAGTCATTGGTCACAGCCAGCACAGGTTCATGAGGGGAAAGTCATGCTTAAACTTAATTTCTTTTGATGACAAGTGCACCCATCTAGTTGACCAAGAGAAGCCAAGAGATGTGGTTGGGTCTGGACTTGAGCAAAGCTTTTGATAGTGTCTTTCACAGTATCCTTCTGGACAAAATGTCCAGCACACAGCTAGACAAGTCCATAACATGTTGGGTGAGCAATTGGCTGATAGGTCAGGCTCAAGGGTTATAGAAAATGGGGTTATATCAGGCTGGTGGCCAGTCACCCATGGGGTTTCCCAGGGCTCAGTTTTAGGGCTGGTGTTCTTTAATGTTTTTATAAATGATTTAGATGCAGGAATCAAATGTACATTTTTAATGTTTTTATAAATGATTTAGATGCAGGAATCGAATGTACATTAAGTACATTTGCCAATGACACTAAACTAGAAGGAGCTGTGGACTCCCTCAAGTGTAGAGAGGCCTTACAGAGAGATCTGGATAGACTAGGGAGCTGGGCAATCACCAACCATATGAAATATAACAAGAGCAAATGCCCAGTTCTCCACCTGGGGAGGGGTAATCGTGGCTATACATACAAAAGAGGGGATGAGAGGCTGGAGAGCAGCCCCATGGAAAGAGATCTGGGGGTCTGGGTTGATGACACGTTGAATATGAGCCAACAGTGTGCCCTGGCAGCCAAAAGGGCCAACCATGTCCTGGGGTGCATCAAGCCCAGCATCCCAAGCTGGTCGAGGGAGGTGATTGTCCCACTCCATGCTGCACTGGTGTGGTCTCACCGAGAGTGCTGTGTAGAGTTTTGGGTTCCTCAATAGTAGAAGGACATCAAATTATTAAAGGGTGTCCAGAGGAGGACAACCAGGATGGTGAAAGACCTTGAGGGTAAGACTTAGGAGGAGTGGCTTAGGTCACTTGGTTTGTTCAGCTTGGAGAAGAGAAGGCTGAGGGGTGACCTCATCACAGTCTACACCTTCCTCAAGGCGGGGAGTGGAGGGGGAGGTGCTGATCTCCTCTCTCTGGTGACCAGAATACAAGGAAATGGGATGAAGCTGCAGCAGGGGAAGTTTAGATTAGGCATTAGTAAAAGGTTCTTCACTGAGAGGGTGGTTGGTCCCTCGAACAGGCTCCCCAGGGAAGTGGTCATGGCACCAAGCCTGGCAGAGTTCAAGGACCATCTGGATGATGCTCTTAGTCATATGGTTTAGTTTTAGGTAGTTCTGCAAGGATCAGAGAGTTGGACTCGATGATCCTTATGGGTCCCTTCCAACTTGTGATGTTCTATGATTCTATGATTGTATAACGCCAGGCTCCCATTTTAATCACATCAGCAATGTACAGCTGATATACCTTTGCTCTCCATCAGCAACAGTACTGACACTCAACCATTGGACAGACGTGGGGCACAAACACACCAAGTACCAAATACACTTCCTCTACAGAAGAGGACAAGCTGCCTCAGCTGGCAGGAGTACCAAATAAACAAAACAAGCTGGCCATAAACTCAGGCATCTCCATGCCTACACATTCATTTGGGCCAGTCAATGTTGTTTGGCTATCCCAATCAAAGACGTTCTGCACACACTGTGGGGTCTTTTTATATTTTCCTCTCCAATTCAGACTTGCAGACCTGTTTTTCTAGGCATGACAATAATACAGATGGACAACAATACAGATGTTTTCTAACACTTTTCTGCAGAGATCAAAACATAAGAAAACAAGAACTTGCTTCAACTGCAGCACAACTCATATTGTAAACATCATGTTTCCCATCAGACTGCTCTCACCACCTGCCAAGCATGAGCTGGTTTCCAAAGGCTGAATCCTGAGTCTCAAAGGCTAAATACTGGCTGTCAGTGGGAGGACGGCAGGAAGATGGATGTAGAAATGTGTGCTTTATAACCCCCGTGTCTCTAGCCTGGCTCGATAGCATTTCCTGCCATAAGCAACCCTCATTTAGATTGTAATTTCACATGATGTATTACCACTATATACAATCAATATATTATAATCATAGAAAGAACAAATGAGAAGATGCAATGGCCATAAATGCCATGTTCTCACAAGTGCGACATTCTTCCTTTCAGACCACAATCCAATATTATTTTAAATTCCATGAGCAATTGGGTAGCCACAGACCCCCTAGAAAACAGCTCCACAGATTCTCAATCCCATTTTCAGTATGAACCATGACTTCTTCCTTAATACTTTCATCTGTCTCCTAGACTCTCCTGTTAATCTTTTTCCATTGTTCCATGCGACCTGAAATTGCATTTTAGTTATAAGAAAAACACCCACAACCAGGTGTGATATGGAGCTACAGAGAGAAAGAGCTACTTCTCTGCAGTCTAGGTCTGCAGCCTCATTTTGTTGTGGGAAACAGGACATTTCTGGACAGAATTGCCTGGAAACTAACATCCTTTTTAATGCAAATTAGTCCAGTCATGCTACTTGTTCCCCATTGTTGATCACCATTGAACATATTTTCCAAGACAGATAACCTAGCAATTTTCAGTAGTTATTCTGTATCCTCAGTTTTAACTTCCAAGCCTTAATACACTGTCCTGCTTAATATTTGCAGTAAGAAAATACTCCGGCTTTTGTCCTTCAGGTTATTAATCAAAATGAGCAATGAAAAGAAAACAGCATGGCAGCTTCCTCGTCATCCAAATTTAATGCTTACACAAAGAAAAGATTATGATTTCAATTTGATAGCATTTTATGTGGCCAATGCACAAAGGAAATTCAAAGAACACAAAGGGGAAAAGCAATGAACACTCAAAAGCTTTTCTGCAAAAGGAGATATAATGCAATACAAAAGTTCCCCACAAAGATCCAACTGTATCTCATCTCTTGCATCCTGTGCACTCCAAAAGTAACCTCTGAGCTACAGAAGGCAACAGCAAGTGACTCTCATTTAATTAATCCAATGAAGGACTAGATCTTACCTTTTCTCCTTTTTCTCCTCTGCCATAGGCTCTGCCCTAGAAAGGAAAGAGGGGGAAAAGGTACATTTGAGAGCAAGGATGTCACACAACACTACAAATGTGTATTTCATGTTTTCCTTGTTATATATCTGAGACATATCTACCTATCCATATATATAATGTCTATATATATATGATATATATATATACCGACAAGTCACAGGACAGATACTATAGGGAAAGTAATTTTCTTTGGGCATAATTCCTTGATAATAATTCAGTGGCAAATTAACATAGAAAAATATATTCCCAGTTCTCATACTGCAGCCAGGAAAACATCTTATCTTCCATTCAGGGCAGAGTCTGATATTACATTTCCAAAATCAAAGATGCCAACATCCTTTTTTAGAATGAATTTTACAGAGTTAAAGGTTTTCTTGCCTGAAAACTCAGTCTGGCATATAGCATTAATTGCAGCTGGGGAAAGCTGTATCTTGGTCATCTGAATGTAAAAAAGTTGAGAGAAAATTGAATCTTTTTTGTGTTTGGTTGCCTCACACTGTCCCCATTGGATGTGCAGATGTGCTAAAATAAAGTTCTCCTAAGTCACATATTTTAATTAGAAGGCAAATACTAAGTCAGTTATCAGCTGAATTCAGGGATGAACCCATCCATTTTCCCCCTCCAAGAAACACCGGTGGGTGCCAGAAAGATCAGCTTTCTTCTGAGACTAAGGCCCAGCAAAGAGAACATATTCAACAGGGCACATTGACATTGTGAGCAAGTTCTCACCATAAAGGAGAAAACAATTACTTGTATTTCCATCTCCTTACGTAAAATCATACTAATATTTCTTACTTACTGACTCTCCTTTTTCTCCTCTTAGTCCAGGAAGCCCTTGGCTGCCACTTTCTCCCTTGAAAAAGAAGAAAGGGTGTTAATACCACAGAGTTAAATCATTCCTTTCTTGACAGGCATAGAAATAACAGATGAGTTTTCCTCTTACACCTCCCTGTTGGACTCATTTTGTGAACTGTACCACAATAGTGTTTGTATTTTGTGATCGAGTTTCCATTGCTTTGATTTTTTTGGGAAGCAACGCAACAAGGGTTTGACTGAAATTGTGGACAATTCTGGTCCCATTAGTCTCTACTGTCAAGATTTCAGCTCCTGCCATAGGACTATCCCTGGAAACATTCCAGACCAGGTTGGACGGGGCTCTGAGCAACCTGATCTGGGTAATGGTGTCCCTACTCACTGCAGGGGGTTGGACTAGATGGGCTCTGGGGGTCCCTTCCAACCCAAAACATTCTATGTTTCTATGATTCTATGACTAGGTGTACTTCATTGCATTTATACTGACTTGAATGTCCAAGTTCTCAGATTGATTTTATATTCTATTTTTCATATGAAAATACTGCCAGAAGCTTTCAGAGTGCACTGGCAAGGCAGAGAGCTTTCTCTTGTGAGGTACTTCAAAAGTTCTTATTTTCTATTAAGCCAGGAAGGACATGGAAAAAAGGTTTGCATAAGATCTAGAGGGTGCACACCTAAAATATGGAAAAAAATTAAAACCTGTAAATATTGTCAAGATTTTAGAGCTGTTTTAAAAAAATTTCAAAACCCATTGTTTTCGTTCATGCTAAATTTTCATGATCCACTAACTCCTCTCTTCCCTCACAGAAGTGTGCAGCACACACAGAGTGACCCTCCCCGCTTGCTCCCATGGAAGAGAGGGAAGGGAACACAGAAAAAAGATAGTTGAAAATGTACAAATTATAATGGGTAGAGGAATGAAAACTGGAGAAGCAAATACATAGGGAAGACAAAAGAAAAAAAGTCAATCAAAACCCAAGCAAAACTTTTTCTTCACTCGTCTCCTAAAAAGGACAGGTGAAAGGGATAAAGAACCAAAGATGATGCATCATTTCATGAATATTCATCAGATAAAGAACTAAAAGTGTTGCAAAACCCAGCAAGTGCTGCTGTTTTTTGAAAAAAACCTGCAAATCATTCTCACTTACTGGTCTGCAGTCACAAAACTGGAAGAAGGACCAGCTGAGGATATACCCATTGCTAAGACCAGTTTAAGGCTACGTGCAGTGTTGCCAGCAGTTCCTTCAATTCCTCTAGCACCAGGAGCTGCTGAAAAGCTGAGGGCTCTGCTCACACACCTCTACCCAGCTCCTGCCTGATTCTCACCCAAAAGGTATACACCAGAAATATGCTGTTCTGAGCTCCCCATCCATCACGAACAAATACAATGTCCTCACCTATTTGTACCTCCCATCATCTTTTGCTTGTAGGGAGTTCAGGCACTTTGGACTTCAGTGTAGACATGGCATCAAGGGGAAAACATCTCAGACCTGGAGCTGGACCCTCCAGTACCGCAGCAGCGATAAGTCCAATGATCCCTATACTCCCCAAATCTCCCCACACGGACACAACAGGATTTAATTTTGTGGCCCTATTCAACTTGTCCTGATCTATCCCCCCAAAAATGCACTTTAGCTGCACCAGACACTGAAACATTTGTCGGGACCATACTTTCTTTTCCTCAGATGAAGACATGCTTTTGAAAGCACAGTAAATATGAAAGTTTCTTTCTTTAACCTTTATCATTTTTTTTTTCTTCCAAAAGAAAGAAACCTCACAGAGCAAGTAGCGTTTATGCAAAAACAATGACACTGTAAATTCAAGTAGACTGTGGAAAAATTCATGAAAGTTTTTATGCAACTGTCTCTTTTAAATGACTTAAAGTACATCAAAACTCCTTTCTAATTTTAAAGAAAAAATATATCCCACTAGAGCATGTCTAATACACTGGACTGCACAAACTTCCCAAATGCGAGTAAGTAACTACGTTTCTACAATGTGGACAAAACCAGATCTCACAGAGAAGTGACCTTCTCCAAAGGCAGATCGATAGCAGTGCTGGAAGAGAGCAGCAGCCCATTGAGCATCGGCCCAGTGCCCCAACCAGCCAGCCTGGCTGCCTGCAAACAACACAGCACACAGAGCAAGGACGGAAGGAAAATAAATTAGACTGGGCTGTTGTTAGCATCTAGAATTCATCAATAGAATTTATCAATATCAGTATTTCCTGCCTCACGCTTCCCCAGTACCATCCTTTACCCTATCTCCTTCCAAAGCACGTACGCTGCGTCTCCATGCGTTAGCTCCAGCCTGGCAGCACGGATGACTGAGGCAGAGGTGTTCATCTCTGAGGGATCTTTTCACTTTTTCTAATAACTGCAAGCACTCCAGTTTTACTCTAGAGACTTAAATGAGAGAGGAACAGAAACTCATTATATTCCTACACTGATTATACACTTCGAATACTTCCACTGGCCAGACGGTACCGTAAGAAAAGCCTGCCCAAGCCTCTTCCCTTAAAAGAAGGAATAAGCTATGGGAGCTCAGCATAGCAGAGACTGACTGCCAGTCTCTCCATCTTCAACTCAGATAGACAACAGCCACATTCACTTTACTTAACAGACCCTCAAATTGACCTTTTTTTCTTTTTTTTTTCCCCCCTAAAGAAAACAAAGAACCACATAGCCATTACCCTTTTTTTGGATAAAGACTGAAAAAGCCATCAGCTACTACTGGTCTAGGGAAAATAAAAACTAAACCCCACAAAATAAACCCCAAAACTGTTTTAGCTTAGAAAAGGAGCTTCACAGTCCTCCTGCCTTTGCCAGCCTCTCCAAAAATCTCATTTTTGGGGTAAAAGGGCTGTTTTGTTTTTTTAACACTGACCTCTCTCCCTGTTAGTATCCCCTGGTGGCACTCATGCCTCAGGTGACTCCCACCAGTTCTGTGCTATTTTTCTGATACAGCTGAACCAGCTGCTTTCCTGGCTTTTTCTATGGCCATGTAGTCTCTTACAGGGCGTTTCTCACTGTCAGCCTGTAAAATATTTTTGGATAATGCTCAGTTACCTGCAGCCTACCTAAACATCCCTTGGGCCTCAGTTATTTAGGGGTTGATTTCAGTTTTGCATTTCATCCCAAATAGATCCTCAGTAGTGATGACATCAATAGAGAAAATTATGAATTTTGACTCAGAGTCCTGATGTCACTGATAATTTCTTTCCTTATGTATTTGTTTACTCCCATCTGTCTGTTTAGTCAATTAATGCTCGGTCTTTTCTTGTGCTGTTCTTGCTTGTTAGCATGTCTTAAACCCAAGAGTATAGTAGAGATTTTATGATTTTTTTTTTTAAATGTTATTTTAGGGGTTTTTTGGGGTTTTTTTTTTTAGTGTTTCTTGAAGCCTCAACTCCTGGATTCAAGTAACAAATGGAATTCTTTGACATTACCTTAAAAAGGCTTTACAGCCCTCCTCATTACACAACAACAAAGCTTTGAAACACAACCCTTGCACCTTATAAATGAGGAGCCAAGTTGAATAATCCTAAAACATGTTATGGAGACTTACAACCACATAATGCACAAGCCACTCATATTTTTGTGGGGCCTTAGTCTTTCCTTAGTAAAGCACCAGGTGATGATATTGGGGAGTTGCAAATGGCATTCACTTTTTTCCTCATGGCCAGCATTTTAGCCTGCAAGGTTTGATAATGTTGCAGAGAGAGAGAGAGAGAAGGGAGGAGAGAGAAATTAGTTCCCGCACATGGAACAGGGCCCGTGACAAACTGGTCCTTGGAAGTAGTGATGCAAGAACTGCCGTCAAGGGCGGTATGCGTTATTTAATCACAACCTCTTCACAAGACAGGAGCAAAATCTATTACTTGCCTTATTTAGCAGACAGAGAAGCTAAGTCATTCCTCTCAAATCATCATACTTGTACCAAATTGTTGTCAGAGCCTGGATTTAATCGGTGTCATCCCCAGCTCCCTGAGACTGTGACACAGTCTTGCCTCGGCTGTATACAACTCTCAGACCTCTACAGCCAGGGAGAAGTCTCACACATCTCAAGAGCTCTTCAGCAACCCATCTGCAGGAGTGGGACAGCCATTTTGGGATCTGTTACGGAAAACCTGGTGATGCTGTGCTTGGATATACACTGTGTTGTATTCGACTAGTATCTCCTGCACCCCGGCAGCATTCCACGATACACAGCACAGACATCCTCACCAGCGTATAGACCTTGTCAAAGTGGTGAAAGACAGCACAGTGTTGCTGCAGGGTACTTTTATGATTACCATCATTGTCCTTCCGCAACCTCCTCACAACAGTCATGGCTCTGCCATTCTTCAAAACAGCCCATCATTATTTAAGCTGTCACAGATTAAAATAGAAAGTTGCTATTTATATACACGTGGAAGCATAAAGAAACATTTTCTGCAGTTTCAGTCAGGCACATCTGAGCATTAACGTGCCCATGTTCTTTCATGCCAGCAGAAAACATACTCCAAAACACATCTCCTCATCATCCAAAACGTCTCCCTGCAGACAGCAGACCAAACCTTGCCAAACACATTCCTGAGGATGTCTGACATTGCAAGAACCAGAGATTTCTCCTTTCCCTTCCCACAGTGCTTCATAGTAACCGAGTACTCTTTGATGGGATGCAATGAGTTTATTCACCAAACTGGTATAAATTCAGTGACCGAATTTGCAGAAGCCATTCAGTTGAAAATAGTTTTGAATACCAGTTGTTCCCAAATGTCTTTTTAATCACACAGATGATGAAACTGGGAACCACCAACATCACCAACTTTCACCTCTTCAGCAATGTTGTGAATCTTTGTTTTCTTCCAGTACAAGCGCTACCTTTAAGTCGATTGTCTTGCAGCTCTATTTGTAACCAAGCACAGAAGGAAAATATGCGTATGCTGAATGCAGACGTGCATATCAAACAAGCCTGAAAAATATGCAGGATAATATAGAGGTGAAATCTAAAACAGCCTTCATAACCACTCTCTGACCCTCTTATTTAGGAAGAAGAGTACTGAGGAAAGTAGCCTATATTTAACACCATGACTCAGACAGTCTTGCTAAGGATAACAGATTGTGGCTAATCCTTTGCCCTAGTCTCAGGAAATTTCGTAGAGCATTACTGGGAAGCTGCTACCTAGCTTATGGGTATCTAGTACTGCTGAGCAAGGCAAAGAACAGAAGCAGCACATGGTTGTCTGGGTGACTTACCATGATAGCTGTGCGTGACCTAAAAGGAATAACACTAACCTGCAAAAATGTCAGTTTAGAAGCTACAGGAAGAGATTTTGGAACACAGTTACTCTAAGAATGACATAAAGTGCCAACAGAGAAGCTCAAATGCAAGCCTTGAGCAAAGATACAAGATGGCTGGAGTCCCCTGCACTCCCAGGATCATACAAAACTTTCAGAACTCGGTCAAAATCTTAAACTCCTCAACTTACTCTGAAATTGATGTGTTGTTGTTTTTGTTAACCAAATAAACTAGCACATATTACTGACCTTTTGACCTTTAGGACCTTCAGGGCCAATTGGACCTCTCTCCCCCTAAGACATAAAAAACCATTTGATTAGTCAGACTGATCTTCCTGTTACATAACAAAGCAAGGGGCTCGATTCTACAGCAACTGAGGACAACAAAAATGTTTTCAGGTTTTAGCGGAGAACAGATGAAAAATGACATGCCCCCAAGAGCAATGACAGTGAAGCTGGCTTCTCAGAGGTCCCAGTCAATATAAGCAAGCACAGTGCTTTTAAAAGCTATGATTTTTTTTTTTTTTTTCCAATCTGGCTATATTTACCTCCAGAATTGCTTTATTTGAAGAAGGATGCACATAACTGGGCTGGATAAGAATAACCGCTTTGTTTTCAAGGTTGCTACCAGGACACTGAATCAGGTATAGAGAAAACACCTGGGAAGACTACAGTCACCTCTACAGACATCCCACCTGTGAATAACGCATGCCTGGCTCTTTCTGTGAAGTGCTTTCCACCACTAGGGCTTAAAGTGCTCCACAAACAAATACAGCCCTTCTTATAACTGACTTGCACGGTGTCATACCCCTGTTTCCAAACCTACCCAGCATGCCTCAAATGAAACACACTCATGTCAACACCCACCTTTTGTCCAGCAGGACAGGAGCAGTTGACAGTCTTGAGGTGGCCGACTTGCTCGTTGCCAACAGTGGGCCTCACTTCCAAGGGAGGTGCTTCCGTCAGGATCGTGACCTGGCACTACACCCAAAGACTCAAGGTCATGACAAAGCCTTTAATGCCAGAATTTTTCCCTCTTCCACTCACTTTAGAGAAAGCACATAGGTATTACCAGGTAACGCACAGCTAAATGAGTCATAGTGAGGAACAAAATCCCACAAAAGTCCTTCATTCAAGCAACGAGGAAAAATATAGCAAAATGAACAATGGATCTCTTTAACCAGGATTGAGGGGAGAAAACTGAAAGGAGGGTAGAAATTTCTAATCAGAACTGGGCACAGGAAACTAAGCAGCAACTGGCACTGGTTTAGCTCTTCCCAAATAAAACCAGTGGGAAACATGTTGAGTATTTCATGCTGAATTTCTGTTGTTCCATCATCACTTCAGGGTTTTGTGTCCCCTGACAGTTTGACAAGGAAAGAGCAACTTGGAAACTTCAACCTCCTCGTACTCATCCCTCTGCAGTGGTCCTCTTCTGGAGCCACTACCTTGCCAATTATATGGTTAGATTTCATTCACCATCATTAAAAAACCTGATAATCCCACACTGATTTATGGAATAGATTTCAATGAAGAGCATTCATGTGAAAATGAATAAATGACAAAAAGAAGCTTACTGGTCCAGAGGGAATGTCACAGCAGGTCTCCAGCTCAGCATGCCGAGAATCACAGTAAATAACCATCCGCTGAAGATCAAACTAGAAGACAAAGTGAGGCATTAGTCTCAGAGACAGTAAATTATTAAAGACTGCATGTCCTTTTGCTTGGATACAAACAATGCAAATGAACACAAACAAAAAACAGACGGGGCTAACTTCATAGTTATTCTATGGATCCTGTAGCCAATATCTATCTCTCTCTATCAGTAATGGACCAATATCTCAGAGTGTTCCAAGAGTGCTAATGAGACCCTGAATATGCCTATTAAAATTCTGGTGCAGGTTTTCATAAAATAAGGAGGCATGCTAATCCTCATGTCCTGGCCATATTTCTGTCTGAGAAGATATATTCTGACCACCTCCATCCTTCCTAGAATTTCGTCTAGGCATAAAGTTTGTTTTTCTCCTGTTGTGCCTTGCATCTTCTGACCATTTACCCCTGCGTGAGAAATGCTATTAGCACATTTAGTATGCACATTCCATCCATTTTGCACAGCTAAGAAAGATTACACATCTCAAAACACCAAACAATCACACATAAATTATACTGGATTAACACTGCTACTGGACATTCAGGTCCAACCTGCAGGTCTCAGCTTCAGTTCAAATGGAACAAGAGTCATTTAATATCAGGTATCTTTTCCAAGTAACTGAGAGCACATCATGACTCTCGTGAGTTAACAAGCTTTCTTTTTTTCCCCCATCTCTTCCTATCACAGGTGGAAATATTCATAATACCAAGATCTGCAGTACTTACATCTATGGGGACACTGTCATACAAGCGTTTGCCAATCACAGTCTTCCCTTGAATGTCAATATTTTCCCTGTCTTCAATAGGCAGCATCTGCACCAGTCTGCAGTCTATGTAAAGTGAGACGGCCTTTGACTGAATGCTGAGGGCAATTTTGTGCCAGCTGCGGTCAAAAAGATCAGTGACTCGCGCATTTCGGAAGACCACTCTCACGGCGTCCTTGGTGAGCCCAACAGCATTGTACTCCACAGCTTTGTTCTCTCCATCCAGTCGGATCGAGACCTGCAAGCAAACAGAAATAATTTTGCTAATAAAGTTCAAAGCCTCCTCCTTCCTTCTGCCTTCGTTCTATTGTGACTGACCCCCCAAAGTCCGGGATGGTGCAGCATGTGGCAAGAAGCCCAAGCAAAGAGCAGAGGACAGAGTTTTGTGTGAGATATGAAGTTGGACAGGGAGCCTACACCTGTTCTAGTAAATAAGATGGGACAGGACACAGGCTTGGGTGCAGACCCATGACCATCTGAAGCCTCGTGTGAGTACAATCCTTGACATGGTTTCAGCACATGCCACCTTGCTGCCTCCCAGGCAATGCTTGGGCATGGCTGAGTGGTGGTAGCACCTCCCCAGAGGCAGATAGACAAAGCTGAGCCTGTTTTGGATCCCTCTGTCCTGTGCGCTCCTCCACTACTTCCCAGCAGGCTCTGTGCTCTTTAGTCCCATTGCATGTCTTCGACCGTTGTGTGAGGCATGGGCAAATCCCTTATTGCCTGGCATGAAACCAGTCTGCTGAGCTGCAGCACTGCCCGCACTTTATTTCAGATGCTTTGAACAGAACACTGAAACACAGAGTAATGACTATGCCTTAGGCTCAGAGGAGACCTGGGACCATGTATTACACAGTGTGGACATAGCCAGGCCGTGCCATTTAAAGTCAGTGCCAAAGACTGGTTCCTGGCCTAATCCAGTTAATTGCAAATAGAAGAGAGGATGCGTAGGGATGCAGGAAAGTTAGAAGGGTTTAATGACAGATGGCCTCAACTGTGTTCCTTCCTGACTAAAATAATCAAGTGTAACACACAAGAAATGAGGTTCTAAGTGATTATTCTTAAGCAAAGCATTTTCAAATGAGAGTGAAAAAGTCCATTTTAATCCTATATTAAATCATGTTACTCCACTTAATCACTGCAGAATCAAAATCCCACTGTTGCCTCCCTCTGCCCGTCTCTGCCTTTCTCCCTCAACAAGCCATTCGTAACAGCACCTTGCTACCTCCCTCCATCGCGTTACAAGATATGAAGCAGGCAAAAATGTGCTTTTGAAGACATTATACTTTTAGTTCATTTACAAACTGATTTTTTCTTTTACCAAAGCCAGGCAGTTACCAGCAAGCAGCAGGGAACAGAGCAAAGAACAGAGCACTGGGAACAAACAGTGCGTCCACAAGCTGCAGAGCTGGAAGGAGTGTGACCACGTCATCAGCGAGCCGTGTCTGACGTTAGCAGCCCAGGGCAGGCTGACTCCAGATCTGACCCAACGCCTGGCTGGGAACGCCAGCTCGGATCAGCGTTACCTCAGAAGCCTCTGAGGTCTGTAACCTATGCAGGTCTGCAACATGGTGGCCAAACTGCTACCGACTTTGCATGAAAAAACACTCATGAGGGTCTAAGACACTTCTGACACCACAATTTAAGGCACTTTTGAAAATATTACTGAGAATCTTGTGTGCTTTTTTTCTCTCCATACCTAAACAGTTCAAGTCTTCAGCTATCTCCAAGAAATACTGAGTGCTATACATATTCTTACTCTGCAGTAATTAGGCACACGTTAGCACAGTAAATAATATTTCATTTAACAAAGTGCAGCTGATAATCATTTTCATATTAACCTCTTACTATTGTCTGAATCTCAGTTAGCCAAGTCCACCAACTGCACCTGTCTTTCACGGTGACTTCCTGAAGTCCTTTCGAATACCAGTCCCAAAGCACCCGTACGGCGTTACATGGCTATGTGAGCCCATGGCAACAGCCCAGTTGAGAGTCGTAAGTAACACCATCAGCACCATGTTCATCCTGAGCAGAAAAACACACAGCCCATCCAAACCACTCCCTCCTCAAGCACCTTCAACTATAGCCTGCTGCTAAGAACATGCTATATTGGAACAGACAGCCCTTTAATACATTACTATGGTATTTTTCTTCTGAGAACCTGAGACTACGTGACAAAAATTATTAGATCAAATTCTGCAGCAGACAGGACTCAGGCTTGGGGAGCAATAATAGGTGTTATCTCCACATCCTGAGTAGGGAACCCATAACACCTTTGCATGATACCTAGAAGTCTGTGCAAATACTTGACATAGCTCACTGCTCTGTGGTACAGCTGTGTGGCTGTCTTTTTGCAAACAGGAAAAATATTTTCCCTGAACAGAACAACCGAAAACCCAGAAGTGGTTTCAAGAGCAAGGATGGGATATTTTTCTCCCGCCTTTCCAACTAATACATCTGTCTGCATGCTAACAATAATCAAGGTCTATGCAAACCTTCCTCCAGGGTTTGAATTAAAGGTGAAGGGTTTTCAGCAAAATGAACGGAAAGACAGGCAAAGGGATTTTAACTAGTCCACAAGGAGAAAGGAGTGGGAGGTTAAGGCAAGGAAGTTGGATCATGCAACAGAAAAGAAACAAGGCTGCTCTTGATGGCTGTAAAGGACCTCATACCTGTGGTATGCCGTACTTGTCAATAATCTGCCAAATATACCAGTCTTCTTTCCTGGAAGCCTTCCGGAATTTGAAGGTAGTTACAAAGGCATATTCGTCAGGCAGACCTTGCGGAAATACATCCCTGGCACGGGGAGGGAAAAAGAGAGCAATGCATCAGGCTTAGCAGTGAAAAGCAAAACTTCTAAAACTCTCTGCATGTCCCAGCAACACTTCCCAAAAGTATCACGTAGTTCCTACGAAATCTGTGTTTGGCAGCCTGCAGAGAGACGAACATGAGCTTATGCCCTCCAGGTGGCTCTGTCCTTGCAGAGTCCATTTTGGAACAATGGTGAATTAAATAAGAAACAGAGAAAATCTGCAGTCTAGTATCATCATGTCAAAGCAGTTGTCTTTCACCTGATGCTTCAGTTCACTGTAAACCATTCTGTTGCTCTCTAGATGCGCTGGAGACCTGTGACACCAGACAATGGGCCAACACACCTGCAACTCTCTGTAAATGTACAAAGTTATAGAAACAAATATTGTAATATTTGCCCTAAAACAGGCACTACACCTGAGGCCTACCCAAGATGTTCCTTGGCTGATGGCCTGGGAGAACAGAAGAACCTTCTCAAATCAAACATTACAAACACATTAGGCAGAAATTTACTCAGTGTGACACCATGATCCATGCATGAGGTAAACAAAACCAGCACTCTTTGGCTCAGCCCTAACATAAGAACATACCATAACATGAGCATGCAGGGCTGGAGGGAAGGGATAACTAACCCAGTATTTTTTGGTTGGTTGGTTGGTTTGTTTTGTTTGTTTGGGTTTTTTTTGTCACTAGCCATCACTCAATGCCTAAGAATGAGAATGAACAGAACATATTCCCCCTACCTTCAGCTCTATAGGATCCAGATTCAAAGACAACTACAATTTCTACATGAATAACTTCTTATGGATTTATCTCGTATGGACTTCTCCAGTCTCTTCTTGATTTCAGGTAAACTTATTACATCCGCAATATCCTTTGGCAAGGAATCACACAGCTCTGCTACCCAATGTATAATGAGCCTCCTCTTCTTTGTTTGGGACGTAGCTCAGTTCTTATAAGGGACAACACAATGAACCTATTCTTCTATTTTTTACGCCATTCATGATTTTGCAAACTTTGCTTATAATGCTTCTAAGCCACCTCTTTTTCCATCTGAAGAGTCCCAGTTAACTTCATTGTTCCTCATGCCCAAGCCAGCCTGCTCCTCTGATCATTCCTAAATAGGCCTTTCCTAAATATCATGTCTTTGCTTCCGGACATCAGAGCAGTCAGGCATAAGCACCCATTAGAAAACAAAACACAGCGGCAGCAATTAATGAAGAGCAAAACAATGAAGACAGATTCTCTTAAGGACCATTTGACATAGTCCATCACTCTGCAGAAACTGGCACAGTCAAAGGCACACAGCCCTAGAGGCTCTTAATGGTGTTGAAAGCAAAAATCCTCAAAATTTCCACAATATTTTGCAATTACAGCAAGGGTTGAAAGCCAATCTTTCCTAATGCCAAAATATCCAGTCATCTTTTAATCTGTGCTTTGAATGTCCTATCTTTTTAGCCAAGTTAAAAATTCAGAACACTGTGGTTTCATCCACTACTGCAGCTTTTGCTGTATAAAATGACGATGCAGGCTATGCGCCATTATAAGCTGGTCTTCCTGCCGGGGATGCAGGCACTCTCTGAAGTCTTCCAACACAAGGCTCCCACTAGTTCCTTTACAAAATCATTCCTTTAGGAGAGCAGCCAAGGCTGTCTCACTTCTTGGTACTAGCTATTCACAATCTAGCCCTCCCTGGTGGCAGATCCACCTCACCCCAGCACCCATCTCTCCCATGGCACACAAAATAGCCAGACACTCCCTCCTGTCATGATAAAACAAGAAGTGTGTTGTGTCCCTCCCATCATGATAAAACAAGAAGTGTGTCAGTTGTCACTCTGTGGCAGAGTTGCCATGGAGAATACAAGTGGCATGACTGGGGCACTGAAAGCCACCAACGAAGTCTACGGGATGTTTGGCAAGAGAGAGTCGGGTCAGTCACATCAGCCCTCCCAGCCTTGGCAGGGCACCCCGCCAAGTCTTGTCAACCATTGACATGCCTTAGTGCAAATTTTCTGTCAAACGTCTTTGTGTCCAGGTTTGTCAGAGAAGAAGATGCATGTTTCAGCTTTTAACATCCACCCCTTCCAGAAACTTCAGCAAGGTGGCAATGGGGACAGTTGAAAAGGTGTTGCTTATCTCTCCATCCTCTTGAATAAAACCCATGATGTTTCTACATGAGAGTACTGCCAGTGAGGGCATTTCCCTGTGGCTCAGCTCCTCGAACTATGTCGTTTCAGCATCCATGCCTAGTACATTTACTTTCACTCATTCATCACCTATCTTCACTGTCACAACTGGGTTTAATGAGTTCCCTCTCTGTCCCGCCCTTTAAGATTCTGATTCACATTTTGAGCACTGGCAGCCCTACTACTCTCCTAGCTACAGCCCACCACCAACTCCAACCTCCTACTGAAAGAAAAGCAAATGGAGAAATGGTGCCAGTGGTGGAACAAGGTAGAAGAGTAACAGCTTTGGGAGCGCTTTGCTCTCCTCCCGATCCGTAGTATGCTTGCTGTCGTCACACCAACAGCAGCAGGTCACATCCTTTCAGTGCTGCTTTCCCTAATGGTTTTTCAGCTCTGCATATGCAAGGCTTCCAAGCACGAATTAAAGACTCTAACGGTGGCATCACTACTTTGCTGAGCAGAGAGGTAGAGGAGCATGTGGTTGAAATTAATCCCCCAAGGTATCTTAGCAAGCCCTGGGCCTGACGACCTACAAGCAGCTGCTGGCCTCTGTGCTTAGATACTCTTTCTGGACTGAGCTGGGAACAGGAATATGCGAGCTTAAATTCAGAAAAGCTTTTCAGATGCTTAATGCCCACAGAAATAACTGGGAGTTAAGACCTAAGTTTCCTTGTGAGTCAGGCCACACCTCATCGCACAGTGGCTGACAAATGGCCCATCGGGTAGATTTAAGCTGACAGAAAGCTATAATGACCTATTACCTGTCACCCTCAACTGATTTTTAAAGATGCCAAAGAACTGGCTGCAAGTTCTCGACAGAGAAAGGCTTTGTGCCAAAAGCAAATCTAATGACACCCTCTTTGAATATATGATAAAAACTGTTTCTGAAGTCCTTGGTCCCTGCATCTTTTACAGAGATGCATTACTGCATAAATAACAAAAACTCTGTCTATGAGTTTTCATTTATTTCCTCACTAAAAAGTGATCTCCCTCTAGAAGTTCAGCTTTACTTAGGAATCCAAATGCAGGAATTGCTGTCCCTAGAAATGTTTTATTTCCTTCTTTCACCCAAGGCTGAATTGAACTGATGATCCATATTATGGAGCTTTGCTGAATGGCTGGTACCTACAGGGAGCACTCTGCCAGCTCCTTGGTCTATAATTCTGACAACAGAATGGATTGCAGAAGAGGTCTTTATAAAACTCCAAGACAAGAGAATCCCCCAGTGCAGCAGGTTCATCTAAGAGTTAATTAACCCAGCTACCAGGTCAGGTGAATTTCAACTTCTACAAAGAAAATATAATAACCAAGCAGAAGACTCTTTTAGCCATTGCTCATTTTCAAAATATAGCCTCTTTCTTTCATGCTTTTGTTCAGCATAAGAGACTTCATCTGTGACAATCAGCATGAGATCCTACATCTATAATAATAACACAATGGAAAAAATAAGACTATCAATCCTCATTTCAGGCACTGAATGCAACAACAATTAATAGGGTGTCTGCATTTTGGTGAGGGAGAGCATAATTAATGTATTTGTGAAATTTGACCACTTTTACAACAGCTAAAAACTGATAATATGAAATGTAACTCACTAAGGTCTGTGAAACGAGGTTGTAGAAAGCCAGTGCATTTCCATATGCACCACATCACCAGAGGCTCTTAGAATGACAAGGGAAAAAATAGGAGGAAAATAAAAGAAAAATGAAAAAAATCCTATAGAAGGATTCAACTGCATCCAGCTCTGGGGCCTTCAGCACAGGAGAGACATGGACCTGTTGGTGTGGGTCCAGAGGAGGCCACAAACATGATCCGAGGGCTGGAGCAGCTCTGCTGTGAGGACAGGCTGAGTTGGGCTTGTTCAGCCTGGAGAAGAGAAGGCTGCGGGGAGACCTGATTGCGGCCTGTCAGTGCTTAAAGGGGGCCTATAAGAAAGATAGGGACAAACTTTGTAGCAGGGCCTGTTGCAACAGGACAAGGCATAATGGTTTTAAAATAAAAGAGGGTAAATTTAGATTATATATAGCACAGACATTTTTTTACAATGAGGATGGTGAAGCACTGGCACAGGTTGCCCTGAGAGGTGGTAGATGCCCCATCCCTGGAAACATTCAAGGTCAGGCTGGACGGGGCTCTGAGCAACCTGATCTAATTGCAGATGTCCCTGCTCATGGCAGGGCGTTGGAATTGGTGACCTTTAAAGGTCCCTTCCAACCCAAACTGTTCTGTGATTGTCAGAACACAGAATCAAGCCCATTCATACATCCTTAGCAAATATTTTTTTTGCCCTCTACTTCAGAAAGCTCGGTGATGGAGTAGATACAACCTCTCTTCCTGTGTTTCACTATCATAAATGCTGCAAAATAAGTATATTGTAAATCTCACGTACTGCAGTTTAATATTCCTGAAACAGCATTTTTTTTCCACAAAGAACCATGCAAACAACTTGTTCTTTCTTTGTTGCAGCCTTTTGTATGTTTATCAGCTCTCCTCTCAGTCTTTTACTCTCTAGGAGACCAAAAAAGCCTTCAGTCATTCTGTTTCCATCATGCGTTATCTTCTTTACCTTGTTAGAAGTAAAAGACTTGGTGTCTATATCCACACTAGTAAATAATGGTCAAGGTCCATTTGCTAGCTATGAGTGCAGTTCAGCCGAACACTCCTTTCCCGAAGAGAGTGATTGCATCCAAACGTCCTTTGGGGAGAAGTCTCTGGCACGCTCCATCCTCCACACCAGGCCCAGCCATTGTCTGGGATAACATTGCTTGATAACATCAGCCAAAACTAACTTGGCATGAGCACATAAACAGGGGAAGAGTACAAATGATATGGGTCTAGTGCTGGGGCTCATGAATTCTCCCTGTTTCGTTGGCTAGTAAAGAAGAAGGTGTGCTCCTAACAGACATATTCCTACAAACTTCACAGCAAATTTGGACAGACATGCTTATTCTTCTAGATGACAAGCACTTGTCTGGCAATAGAGGCCATGAGATCAGGTAAGGGCCACAGTAAGATCCTTCAGGTGGAAATCTGCTCTCACCACCTTCTTAGAGTCCTGTGTCTTATCCATGACTTCAGCACAGTATCTTGGTGTTTTTCCAACTCCAGCACCATGTGAAATTTTGGGACAGGTCACAGACCGGGCCTAACAGCTGCCTCTGGAAAAAGTGGGAAAGGGAAACACAGGGCTGGCAGAGAGTAGCACTGAATTACAAATCCCAGAATCATTGAGGCTGGAAGGGCCCTCTTGAGATCATCTAGTCTAAGGAAGGCTTTTCTTGTGTTCAGGCTGAATTTTGTCATTTTAATTTGTTCCCATTGCTTCTTGTCTTGTCAATGGGGTACCACTGAGGAGACTTGTTCTCCATCTTCTTTGCTTCTCCCCATCAGGTATTTATACACATGGATAAGATGCCCTTCCAAGCTTTCTCTTCTCCAAGCTGGAGAATCTGGTCTCTGCTGTTCCTCATCTGAAATGTATGTTTGAAAATAAGTAATAAACAAGGAAGCATTTAACAGGTTTCATGTTTAGTGTATGAGGTTTTGGCAGCTTTGGGTAGAATTTTCTTCTCTGTGGAGCAGAAGAAATGATGTGACCAAGGCAAGAGCTCACAGAGAAATCCAAGGTAGGCAACTGAATTTGATATCAGGAGACAGAGTCCCCAGACAAACACACCCTGGTATAAATGCCTGAAACCACCCACGACTCAGAAACTGGGGAAGACAACACTGTACCAACATAAAAAGCAAACAGATCATGACTAGAAGCTAGTCCAAGCATCAGGAACTTCTGTGAGGTGGCAGCTGAGACGAGGACCAAGCCAGGCTGGAACCAGACCAGGCAAGAGAAAATTGAGGGAGGCCAGGAGGAAGGCTTTGGAGTCAGGACTAGGAGAAATAGATGTAGGACAGAACATGATAGTGAGCCAAAAGCTTGGCATTAGCCAAGACAACAGCAACAAGAAACAAGCCTGAGTACCCAAAAACAGAAATCTGGGGGACAGCTTTGGCCAGAAAATCCACTGAGGAGCCATGAGCAAACAGGACAGCCCCAGTTACCCAAGGAGTGGGAAAAGCACCAGCCAGATTTATGGACCAGCCCTCAGCAAGTTAGAGAGACTTGTAAGTCCCTCAGTGACCAGGATGCTGATTGTGGCCATGTTCCTAACTGTTGTGTTTGCTTCCTCACAGAACCATCACAGGATGCCTCACCACAAATGGAAAGAAAGTTCATAGTTGTAGGCTCCAGATCAGATGATGAATAGGCACATCTCCCAGGCAGCTAAACTGGTACTTTGTAAAAGTACTAGGGCTTATATAAAGGGATACAAATCCTTTAAGCCGATAATAAAGTGAATTACATATATTACTAATTTAATGATTTTGTATCTAATTATGAGATGTTGCTATCAGTTGCTAAACATTGCTTGAGGTTATCTGTGAGACAGCACAGATGTTTTTGTTTTGTTTATTATTCCAGTTATCAGTTTTGTGCAGCTTTGCAAGATTTCATTTTCTGTGAGCAATGACCCTACATGCACCATCTCAGAATCCTGACATCCAAAGGCTAAAATAAACCAAATATGCAGACACCTTCCATGGTGATATATCCATCTGGGTTCATTCCCAGACCACAAGAGTATGGAAGTTAAAATACAGAAGGCTGAAAATAAAAAAGTTCTTCTTTAATTCCATGTTTCAGTTAATCACTCAAACAGAAGATTAGTCATTTAAATCTACTAATTAAGGATGTTTTACTTCTAATTGACCTGGGCAATAAAATATTCTACTTATTTTAAAAACAACAACAAATAAATGGATGCAATCTGAGCAGACGGAAAGTCATCATAGCTGGTTGGTCTGGCTTCACTCCCTCGGTCTTTCTGGGAAAACAACAACAGTAACATCAACAAAGTACTTCAACCCTTAATTTGAAAATGGAATGCAAATGTACAACTCTCTGTGATCTGTGCTAACTTGTTCCAGTGCTTAATTACATCCATTGTTAAAAGTGACATGCCTTTCTTCCATGCTGCTTTTTGATGTCATTAACAGGTAACCACTGACTTACAGGCTGCCACTATCCTTAGCATCAAAAAACCTTTACTGAACTTTGAATCCCCAAGGATTGCACTCATTCTAATTGTCGTAGTATCACCAAGAGCTCAAACCCAGTAGATCATCATTCCTAGAATTTCTGAAGCGTAACCGGGACCTCTTCACTTCAAGGGCTCCTTTCTCTGTAGTCTTGGTGGTAACACACTCCAGTGATAAAGCACACTACCACTAGCTGTTATAAGCCACAGAAAGCAGTGATTCTACCCAGAGACTGCTGTGAGCCAAACAAAATAGGTTTATTCCCCTCCCCACATATACCAGTCATGTATATACTAGTTATCAAGACCAAGGTGGCTTTATTTGGATGGCCTCTTCCCAGATCATGAATTTACTTACCCTGAGACTTGATATCATTTATGGACTTTAGAGCAAACAGTTTTCCTTCCAGTATAATATATTTGTATATATACAAATATATTTGGAGAAAGAGGGGGAGGGGAGAAGAGGGGAGAAGGGCAAATTAATCCAGATTGGCTCTAAGATGAAAAAGATATTGTGAAATCAAGCAAATATTAAGTCACAGGACAATCTCAAAGATGCAATGAGCTGAGTAAATGAGATAAAACAGAATAAAAAATAACAGCCCTCATCCATAAGAACGAGAAGAATTACTATCGATTTTTTTCAAGCTGAAGTTCAAACCAGCACAGAGAAATTTACTGCAAAAATGTTAATGATGACAATTCAATGGCTCATGGTTACTCAGTAAAATTATGCACTCAGTCTTTTCAAGGCTAATGCTAACAGGACTCTAATGACAACTTGAAGAGAAACCGTCTGATAGACTACGACAAAGCTGGCAGCCTCAGGTCATAAAAGGCTCCAAGGATCGAATCCATGTTGACACAGGATTAAAAATTGCTCATTCTTTTAGGAGGCCAAACCCCATAATAGCTAACTGAAAACAACATCTACTAGGAACTGGTCTTCTGTGATTATCAAATATATATCTCAATGGGAGTGATACCAAATATTCCTTTTAGAAGCTACTTATTAAGCCCTGAGTGCTTTTGTGAATTCCTTGGTACTGCCCTTCACAACCACTGAGATACACTGAAACCACCTCATACTCTACCAGGATGGAGCTTGTAGTTGGTGCAGAGGCTCCCGACCACATTGTATAAATACTGTGCCAACAGACCTGAAAGAGCTGGTCAAAGCAGCGATGTATGTGTAGGTAGTAGATAACTACCACAAGGGTAACCTAGAGGAACCAAATAATGTAAAGCAGAGGCTCAGATGAAAATAAAGTGTAAAACCAGGGTACTCACTCAGTTTTCTGAACAACAGGGAAGCTTCCAAGTCGTACGTAAGCGCTCTGAATTCCATTTTCCTTCATTCCAAAAATTTGCTTCACACTGAACAAATCCATCAGGTCAAATCCTGTCCATAACAGAAGTGTAAATACAAGACACTGATCAGGCAGTGGGACATGGGTTCAACTGTACTTAGGTAGTTACCTTAACACACAAACACAGCACTTCAGAGATGAACCTTGTTCTTGTTTTGAAAAGCCAGAACAAAATGCTGACATGGTCTAATCTGCTTAGTCCAAAAATTCAAAAATAAGCATAAATTCAGAATGTATCAAGTCCTGGAGAAATTAGAACAGAGTTCTCCAAAAATTAATGGTGGTTGTCTGCATTGCCACAACACCCTGAAAACCCTATACAATTCATTAACCACTATATATAAAAATGCACAGGTGCAGACTAAAACATTTATTCATAGAATCATCAAACCACAGAATCATAGGGGTTTGGGTTGGAAGGGACCTTAAACATCATCTAGTCCAACTCACTTGCCATGATCAGGGACATCTTTCACTAGATCAGGTTGCTCAAAGCCCCATCCAACTTGACCTTGAATCATGGGGCACCCACATCTTCTCCGGGCAACCTGTTTCAGTGCCTCACCACGTTCATCATAAAAACTATTTTCCTTATCTCCAATCTAAATCTACCCTCTTTCAGTTTAAAATTGTTGCCCCTTTGCCTGTCACTACAGGCCTCAGTAAAAAGTCCCTCTCCATCTTTCTTATAGTCCCCCTTTAAGTATTGAAAGGCCGCAATAAGGTCTCCTAGGAGCCTTCTCTTCTCCAGGCTGAACAAACCTGTCTCCATAGCAGAGGTGCTCCAGCCCTCTGACCATTTTCATGGCCTCCTCTGGACCCGCTCTTGTAGGCTGATGTCTTTACTGAAAACCACTAGTCCAAGACATTTGACTACATACACTTTTCATATAATTTTAATGCAACTTAGTCCAATCAACTCATCATTATCATAACTTATTAATCTTGACCTAAGACATTTGTGTAAAGCTTCTGACTTTGTTCTGACAAGGCTTATTAATTCAAGCAGAAACCACACATGTGGGTTTAAGCAGCTCCTACGTCAATATGGTCCCAGCCACAACAAACCCATGCTTTTGTGACATGAAGTCCCAGCTGCTAAACCCTGCCAGGGACAGTGAGGGTACAACTGTGCCATGGTCCTGAATGCGTCCGGTTCCTAGAGGTGCAGTACTATGTGGATGCAACCATCCTGCTTTTAGCTCCAAACTGGCTCCACAAGAAGCACATCCGAACTAATAGTCACTCCCAGCACCAAACACACTGTGGAGTCAGAGGCAAAGCCACTGCAAAAAAAGGAGAACCTGTGGTTTTCTTTTATTCAGGTTATTCCAACCTCTTTCCTCCCCTCACATATGCACAATTACAAATACTAACCCCTGTGAGTATAATTCCAGTGCACAAAACTGGTGATACTAGAATAGCTTATTTTGATAAACTGTTTTTAAACTATGGCAGTGCTTTTAACTTTGTTCAGTAAGTAAGCTCCTAAAACTTTTATAGGGTAGATAAACATTTTTGTGTGGTGAAATTAGGCCCTAAGATTCTTGTGTTTCTTAGCTGCTGTCATGAACCTTTCACAACCTGCAGGCCAAACGCCTCAGGGCTTGAAAATAGCTGTAACAGTAAAAGGCATCCACCTAATGAAATCTTTCTTCAAATTTATAGGAATAAACAGGTGCAAAAAAGCTGTCTGAGACAGTCCTAGGGCAAATCAAAATGTGACAACAGACAGCAACTAAAACATAAAGCTCCTACATATACTTTAGTAAAGCCTTTGACACTGTTTTCCACGGCATCCTCCTGGAGAAACTGGCTGCTGAAGGCTTGGGTGGATGTACTCTGTGCTGGGCAAAAAACCATCTCTATGGGTGAGCCCAAAGAGTTGTGGTGACCGGAGTTAAATGCAGTTTGCAGCTGGTCACAAGTGGTGTTCCCCAGGGCTCAGTATTGGGGCTAGTTCTGTTTAGTATCTTTATCAACTATCTGGATGACGGGATCGAGTGCACCCTCAGTAAGTTTTTAGACAACAACAAGTTGGGTGGGAGTGTTGATCTGCTTGAGGGTAGGAAGGCGTTACAGAGGGATCTGGATAGGCTGGATCAATGGGCCAAGGCCAGTTGTATGAGGTTCAACAAGGCCATTTTCTGGGTCCTGCACTTGGGTCACAACAACCCCAGGCAATGCTACAGGCTTGGGGAGGAGTGGCTGGGAAGCTGCCTGGCAGAAAAGGACCTGGGGGTGTTGGTTGACAGCCGGCTGAACATGAGCCAGCAGTGTGCTCAGGTGGCCAAGAAGGCCAACAGCATCCTGGCTTGTATCAGGAATAGTGTGGCCAGCAGGAGTAGGGAAGTGATTGTTCCCCTGAACTCGGCACTGATGAGGCTGCACCTCAAATACTGGGTCCAATTTTAGACCACTCACTACAAGGAAGAGCTTGAGGTGCTAAAGCGTGTCCAAAGAAGGGCAACGACACTGGTGAAGGGTCTAGAGCACAAGCCTTATGAGGGATAGCTGAGGCAACTGTTGTTGTCCAGCCTGGAGGAAAGGAGACTGAGGGGAGACCTTATCGCTCTCTACAACTACCTGAAAGGAGGTTGTAGCGAGGTGGGTGTAGCTATCTTCTAAGTTGCAAGTGATAGGACAAGAGTTGTGCCAAGGGAGGTTTAGACTGGATTTTAGGAAAAAATTGTTCACCAAATGGGTTATCAAGCATTAGAACAGGCTGCCTAGGGAAGTGGTTGAAGCACCATTCCTGGAGGTATTTAAAATACGTGTCGATGCAGAGCTTAGGGACATGGTTTAGTGGTGGACTTGGCAGTGTTAGGTTCACAGTTGGACTGGATGATCTTAAAGGCGTTTTCTAACTTAAATGATTCTATGATTCCATCATGGAGTTTTTTCAAAAGAAATTGCTTTTGTCTGAGGAAATATAATCTTAATTGTTTGCAAAGACGGAAACAGTTGCCTGGTGCCAAGTTGAGGCCTTTTGTATTACAGCAACTTTCCTGGCTGTCAACAGCTTTTCCCTCCTGTCCACTCTATTTTCAGTCATTACTGGACATTCAGGGGAACAAATAAGACAGTTAAGATGCTCCAGGGCCTCATGGCTCCACATCATCATCACCTCTGCAACAATTCTAGTGATACACCCTTCTGCCATACTGTAATCAGCCATGATTGCAGCTATAAATTGTAGCAAATAGACCCTACCAGAACGTGAGAGCTCCCTTTTGGCTATCACATAAAAAACTGTATGACCTGTCCAAATAAGCCCTCACATAGCTCATTTCACTGTGCAGTACATATCCTTTATCTACACCAACCACAGAAACATGAGGAAGGCAGTTGAGCATCCCTGGTAAGAAGAAACCACACTGACTGGCAAGGGAAATTGTTAACCACAGCAGCTGAGCTGTGGATGGTGAAGGCTGAAATGGTGTCCAAGTGACATCATACTGTTAAGTCACCAGAGTCCTCAAGCTGTGGTGTACCACTCACCTCATGGAGCTCATAAAGCTCCATCACTTAAAATATACAAGTGCAAGGTACAGTGACAAAAACTTCTTGCTAAGTTTTCTCATCATAAGCTCAGCCACAAACTGACTCTCATCTTTCTCTGACAACTCAAGCTACCATTCACGTCATGAGCAACTGTGAAGCTGTGCATGGTAGCATGCTTTTCCAATGGAAACAAGTCAGGAGTTAGATTTAATTAATCTCTCTGTCTTGTTTTTTGTTTTCTGAGATTTCCTAACAACATGCAGACTAAATAACACCATGAAATATATGCAAGGCTATTAAAATTATTTTGCAAGCAGAACTTGCAGTAATGACAATGTCACACTCATAACTTAGCCTATTTCATTTGCATTCCAAATTGAATAAAACACACAGGTAAATCATAATAGTATTTTTCTTAATAAGGCTATGGATCAGCAAATTGCAAATGTCTTGATATGTTTTTCATTAAAGAACGAATGAGGGTTGTTCTTTGAAAAATGCCATGTAGGTTCACAGGAAAGTTAAGCCCCAGATTAACCCTGACTCCACACTCAAAACCAGTAAATGGTTTTGTTTTAATCACATTATGAATTTGTCCTGTGTCAAATTCAGATATTACCTCCACTTTCCTTAGCAGAACCTATGAAACAAACTAATTTATGTGTACAGAGCACTTCACATGGGGTTCATCTGACTAAATGTGAGCTCTCTGGACAGGGTAATAACAGAGACTCTCATTCAGTTAGGCACTTCTAGAGAAAGATTAACCTCGTACTAAAACAGATGCCAAAAGTGCACGTTTCTCTCCATTGACATAAAGAGAGATTATGATGCTCAGGTTGCATGCTAAACCTCACCTAGTAAAGGTGTATAGCTGGTGAGATATCCTCTACTCTTAGGTACTCCATTGCCAACCAAAGCCCACAGAGACCACAGACACTTCGGTTGCTGAAGGATTTCAATAGCATTACAGAAAATGTGGCATTGGGCCATACACTAAACAATAAAGAACTCTGCCAAGGATGAGATGTATTTCACCTAATTTTAGCTGTCTGAAAAGGGGCCATCTGATGTATGCAGGTTGCCTCAGTTCTGTTGTGGGTCAGCAGAGAAATGTAGGAGTCTCTAGGAAGACGACTCATCGCATCTGTCTTGGACCTATCTAAAGACAGGCTAAAGAATCACTGTTTGGCAGTACCTACTTCCTTCCATTCACAAGAAAGAAAGCCCACATAGGTAGTAATTTTCAGACTGCTTAAGTTGGGTGAGATGTATTCTACTCATAGAGAATCAGTTTGTGCAGTGAATGAAACAGAAGAGAAAAATAAAGTTAACTAATAACACATAACATATTTACATTGTCTCGTGCCACCAGGATTGAATAAAGGTTGCAGAATTTTAAATTCAGACTAGCAATATTTTAAGTTTTCTATCCTAACCATCCACTGTAGGAGTCTCCTTAAACAGACACCATCCCATTTCTAAGTGGGAGAATCATCGAATCATAGAATCAGAATGGTCTGGGTTGGAAGGGACCCCAAGGATCACAGAGTTCCACCCCCCCTGCCACAGGCAGGGACACCAACCTCCAGGCCTGGATCTACACAAGGTTGCCCAGGGCCCCATCCAACCTGGCCTTGAACACCTCCAGGCATGGGGCATCCACCCCCTCTCTGGGCAGCCTGTTCCAGCACCTCACCACTCTCTCTGTAAAAAACTTCCCCCTAATATCTCATTTAAATCTTCCCTCCTTCAGCTTTAATCCATTCCCCCTTGTCCTGCCATTTTCTACCCTTTTAAAAAGTTGGTTCCCCTCCTGTTTGTACGCTCCCTTCAGGGACTGGAAGGCTGCAATGAGGTCCCCCCGCAGCCTTCTCTTCTCTAGGCTGAACAAGCCCAGCTCCCTCAGCCTCTCTTCGTAGGGGAGGTGCTCCAGCCCTCGAATCATCTTCGTGGCCTCCTCTGAACCCTCTCCAACAGTTCTACATCTTTGTACATCAACAGTTCTACATCTGAGAAGATACAAACCAACTCAAAATATTGTCATTTGATCTGAGAAATTAGTCAAGGCAGATTGCCCAGGTGGTACTGGAAACAAAACACATAGGAAAACTTCCAAATGAATTTGTACTTTAAAGTAACCTCTAAGATTACTTCAGCTGAAGAACAAGAAAATATATAAAGTATTTAATATGATTATTGTTATTATTTTATTTATTTCATGTGCCTGGAAGTACTTTGGACTAAGTATGTTTCCTTGTTGTCTTTAGGACTGGAATTGGGATTGTGAGGAAGACAGCATGATGTTTTTAATTTAATCTTGAACCACAGTGTTAATGAAACAATAGGTGATACTGTAATCATTTCTCCAACACTTGAACAGGATCTTTCACCTGGCACTGTGTGCTGGTTTTAGCTGGGATAGAGTTCATTTTCTTCATAGTAGCAAGTATGGGGCTGTGTTTTGGATTTGCGCTGAAAACAGTGTTGATAACACAGAGTTGTTTTCGTTACTGCTGAGCAGGGCTTACACAGAGCCAAGGCCTTTTCTGCTCCTCAACCCACCCCACCAGCGAGGAGGCTGGGGGGGACACAAGAGGTTGGGAGAGGACACAGCCGGGACAGCTGACCCCAACTGACCAAAGGAATATTCCGTACCATATGACGTCATGCTCAGCATATAAAGCCGGGGAAAGAAGAAGGAAGCGGGGGGACACATTCAGAGTGATGGCGTTTGTCTTCCCAAGTAACCGTTACGTGTGATGGAGCCCTGCTTTCCTGGAGATGGCTGAACACCCACCTGACCATGGGAAGCAGTGAATGAATTCCTTGTTTTGCTTTGCTTGTGTGCGGGGCTTTTGCTTTACCTATTAAATTGTCTTTATCGCAACCCACAAGTTTTATCACTTTTACTCTTCTGATTCTCTCCCCCATCCCACTGAGGGGGAGTGAGCTAGCGGCTGTGTGGGGCTTAGGTGCTGCTGGGGTTAAATGATGACACGCTGTCTGGCTGCTAACAGTGCAGTGGAAACAACTCACTTAGATCTTTCCCCAAACATCTTGCTGGCCATTTCTGCTGTCATACAGCATTTCTGGGCTGGAGTGACAGCAGAAATAGGCTGTCCATTGTTTTTTCCACCACCAAGGAGCAACCATGCTCTCTGTGCCATAATGAAAACTAGATCCTACACGTAGCTTCCCAGTTCTCTCCACAAGTGAAATGGGAAGGAACGTACTTGTCTAAATTAGCACAGACAAAGCTCCTGTCACCCAGTCATTGAACCACACTCGAGCATGGGATGAAAGGGTGGAACTTTCTTGTTCTCAGTTGCTTTGATTTAAAAGGTGGGGTTTTTGTGTACCAGGGCAGGTGTGGTTTCCCTGTTGGATTATAAACTATTTAATCAGTAATGCCATAAATATGGCAATTAATAAGATGAATAATGCTCTTTGATCATAAGCCTCCTACTTCACTATAGCTATTAAAACAATACGGGACCACTGAAACCCTCTAACATGATTACATCTCCTGAAAAGCAGCACACTCTAGTTCATTAATGTTAAAATTAACATAGTGACCTGAAAGAGCAGCTCAGATTCCTAACAGTATACTTGGCTTGTAAAAAGCAGTTTCTTATGCACTGCTCTGCTGATCAAATCAGAGGAATGTCTCTTTACTTGCAAGTAATAACTTCCTTATAGGAAGCAGCCCTTTTTTTCCAGAAACAAAATACACATCCAGATCTCCCTGATATAGGGAAAAGATGGGCAAAACTTGGCACTGGATAATTTCTACATCGTCTAACTGTCAAATGCAACCAGATTCTCTTTTACAGGAAAGATGTCTACACTGCACCCAAGCACACCATAAAGCGTAGCCAAAGGACGATCAAATAGCTCTGTACTTGTCCAGTGGTCCTACAACATTTGTTACAAGATAATTATTTCAAGACCAGCCTAAAGGTGCCATGGTTGGTTGCCCTGAGTATGAGCTGGATTAATGCCTGGCTCCATTAAGGATCTGATATGGACATCATGGTGGCAGCTAGTGTGTATGTTGAGATTTTCCTGTCTTTTGTGTGTTCAAGGGGAAAAAAAAAAAAAAAAAAAAAAATTAAAACAGCACCCAAAGCCGGAAGACCAGAGCAACAAAGGGAAGTTTTAATAGCAAGAAAACACAGCAGAGTGCACATTTGGGACGTCTTCTCAACGTAGGACAGAACCATTAATTTCTTCTTTGGCCTGAAGAAACCTTCTGAGAAAAGTCTCCTGCTTTGCCAAGGAGCCCAAGATAACACACACAGGGGGAACCACTGGGCTACTTCTAATTGTGAAAGTTTCTGCTGAGACAACGTCCTGGGGGGAGGGCGGGGGGAAATGTGGAAAGCAGGTAAGAAAGAAATTAGGAAAGACTTTGGACATCGGAGCCTCAAGTGATGTGTCCAGAAACTATTTATTATGGTGGATTTCCAGCCACAAGCACTAATATAAAACAAAACATCTTTTGCAGGAAATGTTCCATACTCTGGTCTTGCTTAAACTCTCATCTGAATTATCAGCCTTGTCAACATATTGATGGAGTATCACCAATAGTCAAGGTCAGAGAGGTTGCCATCAACTACTGTTTCTCTGAGACTTCTGAAAATAGCATTCTGTATTGCCTGTGATAAAACAGCATATGTTACCTTTACTAGAGGGAGGTCAATGGCAATAAACTTTATGGTAGACAAGAGGAGTGTATAAATTCCTAGGAAGAACAGCATCACTTGGGAGTCTTTCAGCAAATACAAGATCTTATCAATTTTCTTGCCTAACGTTTCTGCAGTCTTGAAAGTTAAGCTTCCATGGATTCTCTCTGCTCATAAGAAGAGCCTGAATGCTCACTAGATCCTGATCATCCCTTTCAATTCCTCCAGTATGGCCTGCAAGGCTATTACCACTATAAGGATCCCTCATTTTTGTTACCTTAGTTACTTTCTGTGCTAATATAAACTTTAAAAATAGCAGGGGAAAAAAAAAAATAAAAAAGTGTTATCATGCCATATTCTAAAATGAAATAGTTCAGTTAAACAGCTACCTCTGGCAATTAGTTACCTGAGCAGGAGTGTAAATGATGGATATGATTTTTCTTCTACTGTATCGAAACCTTCAGCATCCTTATGTTCCACAGTGCTCTAGGTTGAAACCAGCTATTTCTGGACAGACAAGATGTGTCTCAGTTCAGGGCTAGGATAGAAGTAAAAGTGTCCAAACCCTGAAGGGGATGCATACTACTTTATTCAACATGTGTTGCTGTTACTGTTATAGTAGCCATCATCTGTGAAAGCATTTTTGCTGTTCCTGACATTCCTTTCTCCACAGGAAAGGAAATCCCATCAAGATCTGACAGAGTATCAGATATTAGGGATATTTTTAAGAGCTCACTGAAGTCTCTGTCTCCAAGGCTCTTCCACCACATTAAAATTGCCCACATCCATATCAGTATATCACTGTCCCAACCACAGTTCCACTTGGCAACAAGAAATAGTATTTAGGAGGGGGTGAGGTGCTCACTGATGCTGTCATCCCTAGTCTTTCTGGTGTGCTTTCCCTCTTTTGTGATGACCAGCTGCTTGGGTGGGTGAGCTGCCTGTGATGACAACACCAGGGTCAATGTCAAAGCAGCCAGAAATGGTATCTTCCCGTTGTCCCAGCACCCCTGTGGGGCACACCAGTGCCGCATGTTTGCTCATGGTAATCTAGACAACAGGGAAGGTCAGAGTCCTGCAGCTCAGATACTTTTTAGACCTGTCTCATTGTAAATAATTGTAAAAATGGGTTTGAAAGTTTTTTGCTGGACTAATTGTTTTTAACTCTCCCTGGCTGTGGAAAGAACTGATTTCCAAAGACTTCTTGATTCCAAAGACTTCATGGATAGGAATTCTGCCATCTTGCACTATTTTACTTCCCTCAAGCTCACCTCTCCAGCAAAGACAGAAAAAGAAGCAGCTTATTTTTTACATAGATAATTCACCCCACATCCAGCACTCCCAGCTCAACAGTTTGATTCAGCAGTATCATCAGCAGTGGTTATCTATCTGACTTATTCCCAAAACATTAAAGACTGCATCTCTGGAGGAATAAACCAGCGAGATTTACTGGCTGCCTACAAGCCCTTCATGAAATAGTGTGGTGACTAAAGGGATTGCACAAGTCATTAAAAAAATTAATTTGCTATGTTTTACAAGCTGCTTGCAAGGGAATTTTGGAACTATAAAATTTTCCAAAGCCTATAGATTAAAGAGCCTCAAGAGTGTTTTAAAGAAGTTCTTGCTATTAACCAATTGCCCTTTTTTCCCACAGATGTTACTGTTCGGATTTAAGCAGCACTTCATGCTGGTCTGACTTTCTTCTCACCAGATCCATCAGACTTCAGTGAGGACAGCACCTAAGAGCTTAAGCTAATAATGAGGCTTTGTTGAAGCACAGGGAACAGCTCTTACACCAGCATGAAGAAGGTATCTTCCAGCAAGCCTACTACCTTCTAGGTGATACTCCCTAAGGTGGCTTGGGGGACCCTTTAGATGGTCTTAGTTTTATAACAATAGTAAACAATAGTAAAATGGATGGCAGGACGGGGACTGGGAGGG